>JAYKQN010000014.1:10395000-10617500 GCA_036785175.1 Eupleurogrammus muticus | reverse complement strand
CTTCATTCCTGACACTTGTCAGTATAGGTTATATTCACATACAGTGCTTGATGAAATGAGATCGACAGTGTGATCGAAGCAGCGCGGCTGATTGTGAGTGGTCACTGCCGTCTATGTTATATATGGAAAACAGATTGCATGGACGAGGGAGTGATTGCCAACTGTCAGCCATGCTGGCTCCAGCAGCATATGTTTACCCATGTTATTTACTGAGTGTGAGAAAACTAACTACTGTTAGTTCTTAGTGAAGCTTTTTCTCTTTTCTCTTTGCTCCTCCAATCATGCACATTTATTGTTGCTAATTGGTTGTTTTATTGTTAATTGTTACTTCTTTGGGCTGTTGGTTCTTATTACACATATGACAAATATGCATTTCTTTTTCTATTACTGTGAGGCATTTTATTTTTCCTTAGATCATGGCACAGTCTGCAATTAATGACTATTTTTATAGGTGATTAATCTATTGAGTGAAAACAATTCATCTATTGGTTGATCACTGTTTTCCAAAGTTGAAGATGCAACCTTGAATGTCCCCTTTTTGTCCAGACCAACAACCACAAAGATCAGTTTACTATTGCAGAAGGCTGAAGAAACTAATAAAAATAATCATGCTTAAGAATCTGGAAGCAGAAAAGTTGGACATCTTTTTTTATTTAAAATGACTGGATGGATACATCCCAACATTATTTTCTGGTAACAATCTCTCCTCGCCATGATAGGTGATACCATTATAAATATTATATTATATAATAATAATATGCTTGGTTTCGGTTTCAAAAATTGCAGCCATTTCCTGAACAGATGCCATGTTTTTTCAGACTGAAACCAAAGACTAATGACAGTCCAGTGAGTGGTGCTTTCAACCACTTACTGTTGATATGTCAGCGATAGAGAGGGCTGTTGACAAATGGGCTTAATACAACTGAAACTATCATTTAGTCTATGAGCTATAGTGAGAAAAAAAAAGCTTAATGAGAACACACTGAAGGACAGCATCTCAAGAGTTCAAACACTTTACTATTTCATGGGCTGCACAAAGTGAAACAACCTTGGGACACATTTTAATTCCCATCGGTTTGTAGTTACAGAAACTGGGCATGCTCTGCATGAAAAATGCATCCCTCAGGAAGCTGTAAAAACAAACATGTGCATACAGGAAGACGTTGGCATATTATAGGTGTGTTCAGCGGTGCAGCGGCATCACTAATCTCTCCATAAATGTTCTAATTTTGTCCTCAGAGGCTGGAGTGCATTGTGCAATCGCTTTACGCCTGTCTCCGTATGCTTTTAAGTTCACTTCTATGTTCGTTTTTTTTTTTTTCGACTTGCCTTGTCACATCAGTATGATATCATGCAACTCCAGCGGCGAGAATTGCTCTCAGATTGCAAACGAGCGTTCATCAAATGACGCTGAAAAGAGACCTGACTTCGGCAGCTTGCCTGCCTCTGCATCTATACTTAGTGTTCCCATAGCAACGCCTCCCATCTGTCAGTACCACATGCCTGGAATGACAGACCATAATAATTTGCTATCCCACTCAACGGCCAACGCAGTGCCACCATGGTAACGATATGAAGGCTTGCATTTAGCCTTTTAAACATTTATAGCATCCATTCGTGTGTGTGTGTCTATCCTGTGTGTGTCCCTGCTGTTTGAAATTACTATGAATGATCCAGAGCTGTATTTAGGTAGTTTAAAAAATATATTAAAAGTTTTTCTTGACTTTTTGACATCTTTGACAGTAAGCAGTCAATGCTTTGTATGACATTAAGTATAATATTTGAGTGGTTTCACCTTTTCATTCTCAACCAGAGGTTTTCAAATGGGAGGCGGACCTCTCCAGGGCAGGCGCTGTAAATAGAAGAGGAAAAAATATCACATCATTTATTATATAACATATCAAAAGGAGATCATGTAGAATAATGTAAACGTGTGTATACTGTTTGTTTAAAGAGATAGTTGTTTTTCCTACTTTCCTAGAGTCACAAACTAATAAATGCTAAACACCTGTTCATGTATTCGGTGTTGTCTGACGTTATGTCAAACATAATATTTTGCCTCAACTGTTGAGCCCTATGAGCTAAGATAATATAATCATGATCCCATAGGCATCTGAGAACTTTGCCTCCATGATCTAAATAAACATTTAAAAATAAATGTCATAATCAAAGATAAGAATTAACTAGAATTAAATTATAACATTATCATTTTTATATAATAGTTCAAAATATAGGCATACAACAAACTGAAAGCTTAGCAGTTATATTGTTGATTATTTTATTCTAGAAGGTGTTATGACATGTTTGGAATATGTTCATTTACATGGCCGCTGTGTGCACACAAAAACACATAATTCACGGTCTCTTTCTTGCACAATCTGGAGCTTTTGACCCCTCCATCAGCTGCTAGGGTTTACACCCTTGTCATGATACTGTAGATGTTTAAGTTTTAACATTTACAGCCTTCGTCAAAAGCTCTGGAATAATTTCTCAAGTGGACCTCGGGTTAAGAGTTTGTCAGCTGCTCTTCTGATGTCAAAGATTAAGCAGTAAATTATAATTGTACATTTTTAATTTTGTATGTCTTTTTTTTTTTTAAAGGCTTCCATGAAGACTGTATGAAAACTACATATTTACACTGTTTTGGTGATATGTTTCCACAGAGAGCCACAGCTGGGCTGCGGAGGACAACACCTGAGCTCACATACGGTGACCACAACAACGGCAACTCGGGCAACAATAACCCTGCCGACGACCCTCCCGCTCCTACGCAGTCAGCAGATCCAGTTGCCATGGAAATCAGCTCGTCGCCACTGCTATCAGACATAGAAAGAGATAACTTAGTTAGCTGCCTCAGCCAGGAAGTAGAGGAACTCCATTATCCAGAAATACATGGGGAGCAGCAGCTAACTGGTGACAAGCAGGAAGAAAAAGAGGCAGCGGAGGAGGGAGAAGACGCAGAGAAACCAGAAGGAATGGAAGAAGATGGAAGGCCAGAAGACGATAAAGGAAACGCAGACAAGGAAGAGGATGTATGGAGAGAAGAGGTGGACGCAGAAATGAAAGAGGACGATCAGACAGACCTCCTCTTCATCTCTGCCACTTCGCCATTTTCTGCATCATCAGAGCCCAATGTGGTCTCCTCAGATCCTTCAGGGCAGCCTGCAGCCGCCATGTTGGCGGAGACCTGGGGTCACGAGCCCGGAAACAGAGATGACCTCAGCGACGGCCACCTTAGCGACTGCCTCCAGGCAGAGTTTGCCATGGTCTACTCGGACAGCGATGCCGGGGAAGAGCAATGGGCGGCCTTCCCGCCATGTGATGTCACCAACCAGGAGGAAGCCAGTGGTGGCATTCATAAAGACATCTGTGATGGAGAGAGCAAGGAAGAGGAGAGAGGAGATGGCGCAGCGTTGGCAGAGATAGGGGATCAACGAGAGGAGGAAGTGGAGGAGGAGGAGGAGGAGAAGAGGAGTGGAGGTGGGAATGATGATGAAGAGCAGATGAGGTCGAGGAGAGATCTCTTCCTACGGTCTCCCTCTGCCAGCTCTACTGCGAGTTCCTCAGATCCCGACAGGAGGGTAAGACTTTCCTTTTCCCTAAAAGTCAACCACTTCCCTTGTTGTCAACATTATGTGACCATTATGGGAATTATGGTTGAGCCAAAGAGATACTGTCCACACGTACATATTATCGATTATTTAATTCACAAGCTACACACATGTAATCATCATCTCAGCTTTACCTGAAGATGTTCAATAATGGCCACAATGAAACCTTTTTTTTTAACCCAAACCTCCTCAATAACAGTGAATCTTAATAAATTAATGAATGTTCCTTATTGTACTTACTTACTTAGTACTTATTGATGGCAAATATGCCCTTTAAAAATGATCCTTCCTAGGTTCCTTGAAGTGTGTACTCTTCTTCGTATTTATCCCAATGCTAAAACTAATCCTTAGCCTGATCTGTCCTGCTAGGTTCCTGTAGATTTCTGTGTCCAACAGGACATCAACAGTGAAAACGTCTCCACTGAGCATCTGGACTTCCTGTTGGCCCGCCAGCAGTGGAGGAAGATGGAGAAAGAGGTTAAAGGTCAGCCCATCCCCAAACCGGGACTCAGAGCTCAGGGGAGTTTCCAGGGCACCCATACATCACTGTACCCCCCTACTCGCAGCCCACGTCTCAAGCACAGGTAGGGGACATGCTACAGGTACTGTTGCTTTACCTTTCTCACACCTAGACAACACAAACTCAAAATGGGTGACGCAGACACAAGGAAAATTTTGCGAGTAAGAAAAATGCAACGGTGCAATGGGTTGTCCTGTTTTCCCAAACTATAGTTGTGGTTTGCTTGTATTTGGTTGTATATTAAAGCTCAGCCCTTCTGACTTCTTGAAGTAATGTGTGTCAGACATCTCTGTTAAGTTCAAACTAAAACAGCACTTGTACATTTTCAGATAGTATTTCCAGAATCCTGCCATCTGTCACATCCCGACACCACCCATTTGAAAAGCATTAAACTATGCTCTGGGTGAGGTAGCGAAATGTTGAGCAGACTTTGATTAGATCTTTTAAAATTGAATGGTGCTCATGTATTTTCATAGCCGTTAAATGTTTTATGATAAAGTGGCTGATTTACAGATCTCTGAAAAAAAAACTTCTAATTATGCAAAAGATCACACACTTCATCCACAGTTAATCTGGATGAAGATTAAGTGTCCTTTATATATAAATGGATAAAATAAATGACTGAGTTATTGCAATATTTTAATGGCTCTTTTTGAGCTAATCTGAGCTGCTGTGCTTGTTCCCATCCCGTCAAAGGGAGAACCACACTGCCGTGCCCAGGGAGCCGCCCTTATCCTCCACCCTGTCCCCCAGTTCTGAGGACTCTGGTCTGGACGAGTCGTCATACCGCAGCCCGCTGGAGGACCCAGAGAGCGCCGTGGAGAGAGAGATCCGGCTGACTCTGGAGCGGGAGGAACGGCACCGCAGGGAGAGGGGGATTATTTCACAAGTTCAGACTACATCTAGGTAAACATACATAAAGAAACACATTGCAAATTTTGGCTACAATAAAAGCACTAAATTAAATGGGCGAAAGTAGTAGGAAGTAATGAGCTATCTTGGCTCAAAAAGGGAAAACATCTCCTCTGTCACTTTGTTCACAGGAGAGCTTTAATGATGTAACATTGAGTATCAAATTCTTTCAGATGTTGTGATTGAGACTCTCCTGTTGTTGTTCAGACCATCCACCTTGCAGACAGGCCGATCTCCACCCCGACCTCCAGCCTGCCGCACCCCCACCTTGTCCATCTCCCCCTCCCCTTCCAGCTCCGCCTCCCTTCCCCGCTCTGTCTACCATGAGATGACGGCCAATAACGTCATCATCCTGGAGCCCGACTCCTCCAGCTCCGCCTCCAGGAATCGCCTCCTCACCTCCGCGATTGGCGGCCTTTCCGATTGGCCGATGGGCCTCGACGCCGTGCCCTCCGCCAACGTCATCGTCGTGGAAACCTCCAACCTGATCATCCGCAGCGCTTCGGAGTTCTGCCTGAGCTCCAACCCTGTGTCCATAGAGATGCAGGAGAGCACTTTCTCGTCCAATCCGTTCTTCAAGCTGCGCTCGCTTAGCAGCCAATCACTGGTGGAGCGGGAGATCCGCATGGTGAGACAGAGGGAGGAGGAGTGGAGGAGGCAGAGGGAAGAAATGTGGAGGAGGAAGAGAGAGGAGGAGTGGAGAAGAGGGAGGGAGAGGTATGACACCGTTCTGGTGTCGCCGGGGCTGAATGACAGCGTCAGTTACAATGGTACGTAATAAACAGAAAGAAACATGTCTTGTATTCATGTCAGGATCACTTAAATGATGACACTTTCTCTCTATGTGATTAAACTCTCTCCGTTCCCTTTTTTCAGTGCCAGAGGTTGCAGAGAGATGTGTCTCCTCGCCTTCCTCCCCCTCCAGGTCCCGCAAAATGGAAAGATCCAGTTTGTCTTGTGACCACAAGGTTGGCTCACACATACACACACATATATACACACGCATGTACGTGGCTATATGCACTCTACCATACACCAGTTGATTCGGAATAAGTGGGTGTGCTGATATTTATTTAGTCTTATGTACCTAATTTATAACTTTCCAACAGCAGCAGTGCATCCCAAACAATGAATAACCTGAAAGAAATGACAGCACTGCATTTATATTTAATTGATTTGATTTTTTTGTAGTCATTTACACCTACTATCTCTTCCATCTTAAGTTCCTATTCACATCCTATTCGGGTTATGTTTTGTTTGAAAAATTATATTTATTCTGACATTTCCCAGAGAAGAGGCGGATTCAATTTGTGGCACTAAGTTTTCTTCCTGTGGCGCAACACCACACAATGATCTCAGTGTGGAAAACCCTGGTGGCTACTCTTTGTCAGTTAAATCAATTTTGCAATTTGCACAAAAAGAGGACGATTTTTTTAATGTATACTGCCTCATTTACACAGGTGCAGCAAAGAAACAAAGACATTTGCTTGACAATGCAGTTGGTGATGAATTTCACCCTTTTGAGGGCTACTCAGTGAATACGATGGTATCTTTTGGTCCCACGCTCATGTTTAGCGGCTGTAAAAGCTGCGCAATCCTTTTTGTGATTTTGCCTCTGGGTGCCTTAAAGCTGCATCAATTGTCATTATGTGGGCAGTGCAGCATGCTGAAAACACAATATGCACTCAAAACATCTGCTGCTGCTGATGAGGATGGAGAAGATGATGATGAGGTTGATGGAGGGGTCTGTAAAACCCAAAAACAATGAAGAGATAATATTCTCTGTAGAGCTGAGCTGAATGGCCACAATGAGCAACCCCCTTCACACATGCAGTCATCTGATCCTATGTTTATTCTAGTATGAAGTATGAATGCAGTGCAGCTTTAACATACACAATCTATAAATAATATTCTATTCATTTAAGGTAATGCTACATTCCATGTTCTTCCTGATGCATGTAATGAAATCATGGTTGGTCTGTTTATAGTGACAATGCAGCTGATTGGACTCCACTGTGTTAGACTGCATCATGTCTCTGCACATGGCATGAAAATCATATTTATTTTTTTTCTTTTGTAGTTTCCATGTTGGGTAATTGTTGTCTTCCTGTATTCATTCATGCATTCATTTTATCCCTTTAATAATTGTGAACCTTCTGATTCGTTAATCAGACTGATTGATTTGTTAATCTAATGGTTCACAATTTTAGTAATATGTACATTATATGGCTCATTTGTTCATTTATCAATCACTCCTGCAACCATCTATCTTTTTATGCCTCCAAGCCTGTCATCCTCTCTTAATTCTTAATATTGTTGCATCTATCCATCCATCATCCTTCTAACTATCCATCCATCCAACCTTCCAGTAAACAATCCATTTGACCATCTAACCTACCTTCCTTCCATCCAATAACCCATCCATCCTTCCACCCATCCATCTTGATTCTAGTGGCTTAGCTGAATCTCCCCCTCCCTCCAGTTCCCCCCTTCCCTCTCTTCGGTGCCACGTCGACAGAATGCCATGGCGCAGAGATGGGAGGCCTCCCTGCTAGCCAATCAGAAGAAGGATTGAGCTACGGCAGCGCTCGGCTGACAGTCCCGCAAAAGCCAAAACGACGTCCTGCAGCACCGCTTCTTCCTCTCCTTGTCAAGAAATGCATCGACTCCAGTCCGTCAGCCGCCAATGTTCTTTGCAGTGTTTGTCCAAACTTGTGGGTTCGACTCTAAAATGAATCAAGCTAGCTTTCTGAGGGGCTGCCACGTGAGATGAGAATAGACTCTTTTGTGTTTGTCAGCCTGATTTCGGAAGATTAAATTTACCTAGTTTTAGAATGGGTGAATATGTAGACGAATCCTGTTGTGGGAGTGAAATGGTCTTTTGCATGATGTCTGAAACTGAAACTGTACGGCAATATGACATAATGGAACCGCCTGTCATGTCACAGTATAAACGTTTTCCTTGACAGAGATGTCTCACACCAATAAGTAAGTATAAAATTTGCACTCATGATAGCACCACTGTTTTTTTTCAACATGTGGCCAATATTTTATGAAAACTTGTCACAATCTGAAAGATTCTCCTTTTAATGTTTACTATTTATAGCACTTTGATCTCTAGACATTAATGAATTACATTATTACTACAAATATTTATTGATATTTATTGATTTTTGTATGAGTACGACTGACTAATGCAGTGATTTTCAAACTTTTTCTGGTCAGTCACATTTTAATTTCAGGTTTTCATTGACTCTATATTCTCAATTTTAACTTTTTGCTGTATACTGTATATGCATTATTATATGCATTCCATTAAACTGGAAAGGTACATGCTGAATAGTTGAGCGTTTTTTTGCTCTTTTTAAATACATTGACAATTCACCTATTTTAAAGATGCCAACCCAAGACTTTGAAAATCATTGCCTTAGTGAAATGTGATATATGAGCGGTTGGTCGAGACGATGAGCGGCCCAGGTTCGCTGTCGGCCATGTTGGCTCCACAGGGACACAGTTTTGACCACAGTCACACCGACTCGCTTTTTCCTCATCTTGCCTCTGTTAATAGAAAGATTCTGAGGACATTTTTTTATCTCAAAGCTGCAAGCCATGCTAGTTTTCATTACTCATCCATCGGCACAGAACACGGATATTTATGACGAAAGCTGTTGATCT
The DNA here is from genome assembly GCA_036785175.1 of Eupleurogrammus muticus. Classification (NCBI taxonomy): domain Eukaryota; kingdom Metazoa; phylum Chordata; class Actinopteri; order Scombriformes; family Trichiuridae; genus Eupleurogrammus; species Eupleurogrammus muticus. The sequence continues at coordinate 10,608,782 of JAYKQN010000014.1, read as the reverse complement.
TCCTTGAATTGTTGTAGCGACGAAAAAAACAGCACAAGTTGAACCCAAGCTTATTTTTTAAAACACTGTAACTTGTCAGCTTAATATATTAACTTATTATAATGTTAGTTTTTGGTTCTTATGCTGCACTTTATACATTTTTAAGGTGCTGAAGTGTACGTTTGTGAAATATAACGGTTACAAACTAAAATAACTGCCTCAGTGGCCATGGGTGCAATCATTACTTTAATGCCATTATCTCAAGATCATGACAGCGACTTAATTCATTAATGAAGTCAAGCCAATGAAGCTGAACCTGCTTCTATCTGTCACCATCTTTTGAATTACGTGTTACATTAATATAGAGGGTTTTTTTTTTTGTTTTTTTTTACAAAATGTAGCCCTCCTGTGTTCAATATAAATGAAATAAACACGTTAGAATACATTTATTTACAAATGCAAACTTTGTATAGGGTTCTTTGCACTCAACATAATTTATTTAAGAAAGTAAAACATGGAAATGGTTAATTTTGAAAAGAGAAAGGAGCCAGGTTCAGTGTTGTTAGCTTGACTGCAGTTTATAATTTACATCTTTTTAATGGAGAAGAAACATGATCTTCAGGTATTAGCATTAAAATAATAATTATATCTTATGTAGTTACAAATGGCTGCACAGGTGTTACTACCTATTTTACAACAATTTACAGTTGCTACACAGCTGAACAGACTAAAAGAAAAAAACTCCACATCTGTCAAAGTTATGCGACCAAGCAGAGGCAAAAATTCACGCCAACTATCTGAGTGTTATGTAGTTTCATAAATGTTGTTGAAGCAAAGCCTAGCTGCAGCCAAAATATATTAGCGCAAGCATTAGCATGGTCTAGCTAGCGAGGCTAGCTTCCAACACCACCCGGCTAAACTCTGGTTTTTTGTGGCTCTGTTCCTTCTGTAAAATGACCTGAGCACTAGAAAGAAATGAGATATTCTAATGCCCCAAAGCCCTTGTGAAGATTTTTACATATTTTTATGTCCGGTCTTGATTCCTAAAAATAGAGATTTATTGTATTGTATTTTTGCTGCATATATTTATGAATTCTGCGACGCTTAAAGCTTTTATCTGTGAAAGGTTTAAAATATATTGTGTCTGAATAACTATTTTAAATGGGTGGTCCACCATGTTTTTTAGAAGACTTTTGCGTGTGTGCTGTTTGCATATGTGGGTGTGTGTGTGAGTTGAGGCCTACTTTTATTTGTTTTTTATTAGCTGCGGAAATAAAGGTGCGTTCAAGTCGGCTCAGACAGGTTTTTAACTGTCAGAGTTGAATAATATAAGGGGAGTGAATTGCTGAGAGGCAACAGATTTATTTTAGCATCTGTTCACTTTGATTGTGCTTTTTCAGGTGTTTGCACTATTGTACTACAGTATTTATATCACATGGGTCAAACGACATCTACCAAGCTAATACCACTACATTTGGGCTGTGGATCAACCTGAAGTTTTCTATAGTGATGATGTAACCTGTATATTCTGCCATAAATGTTTAATGAATAGGTCAGTAGTATATATATACACTCATGCTGTAATCACTTCTGTCCATACTGGCTGAGAAAAACTTCATGGTATCTGGACAATAGAGCATTGACTATATGTTCTTGGCAAAGTGATTTGCAAAACGCTAGGATAGCTTGATCATGGCTGTAAGTTATAGGTTTATTGCTGCTCTTGTGGAGAAGTTTGGTGGTACCACATAAGCAACACAGTGTGTTACCTTGGGAAGTTAATATTAAGGGCTAGAGGTGTGAGGAGGTGGTTAGACTCTATCAAACGGTTCTAGACTGTTGGTGGGACTATTTGTCTGGTAGACTTAATCCTAAACCCTTACACTCAAGAGTTTGTCCCTCTGGTCCATCCCATCTAGCAACAAGCCATTCAAAAGAGAAGAATTGTGACATGTATTTACGGCAAAGTCATTTTATGGTTGTGTTAGTTTGTAAAGGACTGGACCCTTTTAGGTGCTCTGCATGCAGTCACCAGGGCTAATGAATGAATATGTGCATCACATATTTTCAATGAAATGAAAATAGGAACCTCAAAACCATCAAACTTTTGTTACGTTTTGATACTCTTCTTCATGCACAAGGGTCTGCACAAAGTCTATTGAAAATGCTGCGGTATGCTGCGAATCAGCAGTGTCCAGGAACATCATACCAAGGATCCGTTGATGTATGGGTTGAATTAGTCGGTGAATTAGTAGGTTTGTCTCCATCAATCACAAAAGCAGCAACAAATCGAGTCATCATACCAAAAGATTCCACTTCTGAGCCTGGTATCAAAAGACTGCGTCCTAAGGACCTGCCATTGCCATTGCTGCGTTAGGAAAGGGTCGATTGGTTGGAAGTGCACCAAAACAGTGTGTTCTAACCAAAGGCGCGTTTGATTTTCGATGGGGTGAAGGCATCAGTTGCTCGGGTGCTCACTACATCGAGCAGACTGAGACCTCCTAAAAGATGTGGTCTCTGTCTGCTCGATTCAAATTTGAATTCATTTGCAGATGTGAGTAAAAATGTTATTTCCTGGTGCTGATCAAATAATCAAACTTCTGGTGTGAAAGTGTAGATTAGGCTACAGGATTCTTGCTAAACCATATTGTCTCATTTTGTATTTGTACTAGTTACTTATTGAATATAAGACTTCTCAGATTGGTTTTGTTGTTGTATCAAACTTATGTGCAACTACATGAAAATAACCCTCCGCCACGTCTTTAAGGTCTATTGGATGCACTACTGCAAGAGCAGGGCAGGTTCAAAGTTCAACAAGTCATTAGGTTACTGTGTTAAATATAACGTTTAATAGCACATATTACACATTACTGTATGCTCAGTGTTTGCCCTGTGGTTTCATGGCATGTTGTATCCACATCCATACCTGGCTCCAGTTTTAGTTTTAGTACTTATATATGTTGTTCTAAAGCACTTTTTGGAACATTCTCATCAGATTTTATTTAATGCTACTTCCCAGTGAACACATGGAAAGGCCACATGACGGCGAGGATGTTATGTAGAAATGGTCTCAGCTTTTCCCCTCTTGAATCATCCATTTTGCTTCTGTTTGTTTCTTAGGTTTTTTTTTTTTTTTTGCTTTCTGAAAATCAATCATTCATTATCGCCAAATGAAAGGTGTGGTGATGACATCTTCAATAAAAGTGACACCTGAATTCCTCTGTTTGTGTTCATTGTCTATTTATTCATCACAGATGTAAATTCTACTATAAGAATCCTACCATTAAATCACTCATATACAGAATATAACTGATGTCATGCTTTACATATTAATGATAATTCATCAATAATACATATTAGACACATATACATATTAGATAAACTGCTGCATTATCAATAAAAATGATATTTTTTTTCTTGTTAAAGGTTAAAACGGCAAAAAAAAAATTGTCTTGTCTACATATTTCGTTCAGTTCTAGAATCAGTTAGAGGGATGTTAATTATAAATAAAATATTGTTTAATCAAAACACATTACTTCTGTGACACATACATGAATATAAACACACAGAGATTTAATTTTTAGCACAGAAAGCACAGAAAAGAGGGTAGTAATAAGTATTTTATATTGGTATAGACTTGTTGGCAGATATATTGCCATTTTTTTTCTAGACTTCAACCAGGGACTGAGAAACCAACCCAACCTGAAGAAATAAACAGGCTTTGATTGATGTATGCAGCAGTGGAGGCTGATGAAGTGGTCGATCAGACAGCTCAGCTCAGTCATTTGTCATCTGTACGTGACACACACACAGACACAACACACACACACAGACATACTGTCATTAGTGTGGTGCTACGTTATGCAGTTTTACATTTGTTTAGCCAGTGCAAAGTGTTAAAACCATATCAGTATTCAGGCCAGGCATAAAAATAGGGAGAAGTTTCGTTATTTTTTTACTTGTCATTTCAGGATTAAAGTTGAACTTTTAAAGCAAATCTAACTATGCTGCAAATGACTGCATTGTCCATTTAACACTCTAATTCACATATTTGCTATAAAATATTATTCTATGTACGGGATATAAAATAATATTAAAACTTACAAGGGCTGACATCTGAGCTATATTCCTTCCCCTCAAAAGAAGTTTACAAAAAAATAGAAAAAGAAAACTCAAAGTGCACTTACTTACTTATTTTGAAGCTTTCTACCATACCACAGCATTTCCATTGATAGATAAGGTTTGTCAGTTCTTATTCAACCGGATATGTGCAGTCTACCCATTGTTGACCTTGACTTTGATTGTTTGACAAATATTCAAATTTGATTGATTTGAAAAGATACTTAAACCATGTATTTAACTGTTTATATACTGCTTATGTACTGTGGGAACCTAAAGTGAATTAGAGTGAATAGTAAAGATAAATAAATAATTGTGGAGTTAATGTAATATATGGACTAATTTTGTCCTGTATAACAGTGGGACCATTGTATTCATTGATAAATTAATGTTGGCTTTTTGTCAGACTCAATAATACAGTACAAAAACCATCAGTAATGTCATTAATCATTCCGCTGTCTGCAGCATGCTACAGGATGCACACACACACACACACACACACACGCATAATAAGATGGCATCAGGGCTGATATGCAGCATGACTTTGTAGGAGACGTGAGCTGACTCACATCACACAGAATTAACGTCACACACAGAGCTCGCTGTTAACACCAATCAGTAACAAAGGTTTATTAGTGTCATGGCTGCATGGTTGTCCACATGCTCTCTTGACACGCTGTAGACATCATACAGTACAAATATCTGGGGTTAGTATAAAAAGGTGATAAAGCATAAGCAAAAAAAGTGTATCCTGATCTATAAATAGGAGTGTGTGTCTTACATGTTCTACTTTATGCCACTGAAACATACTGAACTAATTTACAACATGAATCCACATGCTTCGTAAACTCCATTTAAAGGTTATGGATGCAGATTGATCACCATATTGTATTTCATTTGCTTTTGGTGGGTAAGATATCGTATTGGCAACAGCTAGGCATTTAAACTATATATACAATTATTACATTTCCTTTTATTTTGTATAGGGTCTGAAGGGCTCTGTAAACCACTAAACTTCTATACGAAGAGAACTATATATTACAACCAAAGGCCAAAAAGAATATAACGGTTCCTCCACATAACCATTATACACTATAGTTTTCACTGCTGCATATGCAGGAATTTCTAGATCATGAAGAGCTACGGAACCAGGTTCACCTACCAGCAGAGGGAGCCACAGGAAAGGACTTTTTCTAACCAGATCACTGTTGCTAGCGTGTGTTGCACAATTACATATGACCACATATTTCAAGTTCAACCAGGGCTGTTTTTGCCTATTTGCATTATAAGTAGGTGCAATGGGGATTAGGGGACCCCAAGTTTTTGTGTCTGTTTTTTTATTCCATTTTTGTATTTATTTATTTTGGTTAAAATCATATATCATGCATATCATGTTTATCCTATATTTTTGTGTTTCAAAGTTTTTATTGGAATGTTATTTTAAAGAAATAATGCCAATACAACACATCTCCCCTCCCAGCTTCCCCTGAGCCTCCTCCAGACCGATCAGCCATATTGAGATGACAAAAGTATAGAACGAAGTGTTCCTCTGTTCACAACCAAGAAATGCAGTTATTTTATCAGTTCACATGCTCAGACACATCTCCACAGTGGATCATTTAGCTTTGTCAACACAGTAGACAGCTCAAGTAACACAATATCATAAAATTAAATCAACCATTTTCTACTAATCATGAGGTGGTAACCATCAACAGCTTCATGTTGTTTTTTGCAATATTTTGAATTTTATTACATGACAGTATCTAGTAAGATAGACAGGAGTCTAGACACCCGAACCCAAAAAAAACCGAAAAGTACAGTTCGTTCTTTTTATCAGACGAGATGGTGATTCATTGTTGGTGGTGAGCAAATTGTTCTATCACAGATTCTCCCAGAGAATGTCCTCAACCTTCATCTCACAGTCTCTCTCTCTGTCCATGATCTGGACATTGGTAAGTTCTCTTTCTGCCCAAATAGTCTGGAATAGAACACTGACATAAAACCTACTTGGGGGGAAAACATTGGGCCTATACACCCAATAAAGTGTGTACAGGCAGTTTAGATTCTAGCAGCACCGTGTGTCTTGAGTGTAAATCTTATTTGCAACAGAACAAGGAGGAGCTCTATAGGCTGAAGTGGTCCTTCATAGCCCGATGACCAAGCTTACCACCACATCATACAGGTGGTCCCCAATAACATTAATACCCTTTGAAGACCTAAAGTCCAATAGTTTCCAATAGTAAATTCATGTTATGCTACTTTAGATTCCCTTCCACATTTTTCTCAATAGCCCTTCAGTCCCTGGTTCCCCAGCCATTACAGGATGTAGCTGGAAGGACTGAAGACTTTGAAATTTGGGTGGCCAAACCCGCCCTGTCTCGCATGTCTCTTGAGTACAAGGGAAATGATCATAGGATGGCCATATCTGCATACTAGCCTATCAAACCTTTGAGGTGCAAGCACATTCCTCTCTCTCCTTGTCGGACTCCCGCACCATTGCATCTCCCTGTCGATAAGCCACCACGTGTACATGGGTTGACGCCCCATCCCTTTCCGTAGATTCGCGGAGAAACTCCTCTGCGTCCTCCGGGGTGGTGAAGCTGCGCTGCTCACCATCCACAACGATCTTCAGGGTGGCCGGATAAATCATGAAGGACGAAACGCCTTTTTCGCGTAGAGATTTCTGCACACCAGTGAACGCTTTTCTTCGTTGGCTCGTCTGGGAGCTGTAGTCAGCGTAAAAATGCAGTGACCTGCCGGCATCTTGGATGGGGGCCCTCTTCGCCGCTTCCCGGGCACCCTTCAGTATAGCGTTACGGTCGCTGTGTCTGAGGAGCTTCAGGATCATGGTCCGTGGGATATTCCCCTTCGCGTGGTGCCCGTAGATGCGATGTGCTCTCTCTATCTCAACAGTCTTGTTGCAGAGCGAGGGAATCCATTTAGGAAGCATTTCCTGGAGGAAAGTTATCGCATCGTTGCCCTCTCTCCCAGTGGGAATCCCTGTGATCCGGACATTGTTCCTCCTGTCGTTGTCCTCTAGCAGGGCGAGCTTCTGTTGAAGCTTTTCCAGGCCCGAGGTTTTGTCGAGCAGCTGGCGTTTCATCGTCCGCGACTCGGCTTGTACCCTGTCAACTTTAGACATCAGGCCAAGTACCGTGTCCATGTGGGCGTATAAGTCCCTCTGGAGCTTCTTAACAGAGTCAATGACACTTCCCACCGCGTTGTTAATGGCACGAGTGATAACCAATTCCAGCTGTTCCCACTGTTTAGCTAAGGCCAAGGCGACAGCTTCTTCCACCGCTACTAGACTAGGAGTTGTAGCTGCCTTGCTGTTAGCGTGGAGTTGCTTACGCTTCGCCAGGGGTATTTTTGTCGGTGTGTTGAACGATTTCTTCGGGTTTGACATCTTATTACACAACCAAAAAAAAGCGCCGCTGAGGTCCTGGGAATTAAATCATCAGTAAAAATGGGAATATCACATGACCTCCGTTTATCCTCATCTGTAAGTCAGGCTGACATCTATCTGCTTCATTTAGAGGTCTGTTAATGGTTTTACCAGAATGTTTAGCTGTCGCAATACTGTGAAGGAATGCGTGTTTTTAAAGGCAGACATGTGAAACTGTTCTCTTTGAAAGTTTATTTTTTTTGTTAAAAAGTTTCTAACAAGAAAGAAGTTTTAATTCAATCTCCTACTGAACCTCTGACTCCAGCTAGTGATTCAGTATTTTACTTCTCTTCATTTCCTCCCTATGAAGTTGCATGCTGGTGAAATACCCATTTCACTCTCTTTATCAGTATCTTGTCATGATCAGTTTCAATCATGTGACTGGCCACCAGTCACCAGACTGGCCACTTTGCTTTAAAAAAAAATAGGAATCAAAAGTGTTGAAAATGTTGATGGTGCTATTAGAAGTGCAGATACAATATATACAGTTGAGTATTCAGGACCTTTTGAAATAGATGGGGCCTAAAAAAGATTGTGCATAGCCTCCAAAGCGGGTATATAAAGTGGAAGACTAAAAAGGTGCTATTCAAATGCAGTCCATTTACCATTTGAGAGAACATATGTATAGAGAGCAGTTTCTTTCAGCTGAATACACAATAGCTTGTGCTTTAATATGTCTAAAGGACAGTTACAACAGGTTCTGCAGGAATAAGGCTAGGACAATCATTAGGGAGAGCTACTACTCTCTGGCCACCAGGATCCTTCATTTCAAGCAAGTCTATGCAGTTAGTCATTAGTTCAGCAGACTGACAGCAGGCTCGTTATTAAGTTAGTCCAGCTAGCAGAGCGTGCAGCAGGGTGTATCTTTTTTTCTGATCTTTTTGATACCTGCTCCCATCCTCCTTCCTGTCCACCTGTCTCCGATTCCTTCCACGCGGCCCATGATCCCGTTGGCTGCCTTGCCTGTCTGGTAACCCTGGACATTCTGCTGGTTTTGCTTCTTGTTCTCTATCAGGCTATCATCGGTTTCTTCGTTGTCCTCGATGATGACCAGCTCAGCCTTGAGGGAGCCTTCGTAACCCTGAACCTGCCCGCTGTCATCCTCGGCTGTCTGGAAGCCCATGAAGATGGCCGTGATTGGCTCAGTGGTTGCCATGGCGTTGAGGATGGTGTAAGGTGAGTCGTCGCCGTAGAGGGGGGAGGGGACTCTTTCAGAGGGGGTGGAGCCACTGTACAAAGCAGTGCCGTGATGCGAGGGTGGGCTGTAGCAATAAAGTTCTTCCTCGTCCACACTTACATAATCACTGAGAGGAATATAACTGGTGGGAGTGTAGCAGAGCTGCAGTTGGTAAGTGGATGCTGCCTCGTGGTCATGTGATCTGGGAGGAGCCCAGCCATTGGCTCGGCCTCCATTTAAGCAACTATTGCTTCTGATGACGCTTTTGCTGGCGTGGTTATCACGCTGATCTTCATGAATGTTATAACAGCTCCTCACCTGGAATGAACTGTAGCGGCGATCCTTTTTGTGGCCAGAGTGATGTCCCGCCTCCTTGTGGTTTCCAAGGCGATAGCCCTCCCTCAGATTGCATTGGTTATTTCTCTCCTCCTGCCGACTGTAATGACTTTCCTGGTGACCATAGCGCAGCTCTTGCAGTGATTTTCTCTGCCAGTTTTCTCTACGGCTCAAGTCTCTCTGCCCTAGGTTGGGTCTGAGGAGGTGGTTAGGATTGCGTCCTCCTTGGTTTCTCAGGTCAGGCCCCTCCCCATGATCTCGTTCTTCCTGGTGGCTATAAAAGCAATGTCTCCCGTTTCTGCTCCGCTGTAGGTTCACTTGACGATGCTCAGTAGCACGTTTCAGCAACTGCTCCACCTCATTGGCTGAGAGCTCAGATACATGGCTCTGGTCATGGGAACCCTGGAAGTAGAAAAGAAATGAAGCTGTAATTAGTAGAAAAAAAATATTCTTTCACTCACTCGCTCTTAAGAGATTAGTATATATTTATTGTTCTAAAAATCTTCTGAGAACATTACATTTATGCTTTGATGTTTGTAGCAGGGTGTTATAAGTTGCCAGAATGTTCTGAGTCAAAATGTATAGAAATTATAGAAATTCTATTCTATTCGTTCTTGACATAACTAATAAAGCTAACTCATAAAAAAGTAATGTTGATACCTGCTTGGAGTTCAGAGCATATACACACTTCCGGCCGTCGTCATAAACCTTGAGCCCAGTGTGCTGCTTCAGCTCCTCAGGGAGGATCGGTGCAGTGGAAAGTATCGTGCTCTCCCCAGTCAACAAGTTTTTAGTCACATTGATCTCCATGGCAAACAGAGCTGAGACAGAAGAAGAAGAGGACAAATTAGCTTCTATGGTAAAAATCTGTGTCTTCCAGTCAGGTCTCAAGGGTTAATCAGTCTAGAAAATACATAGATCTCAACCATCACATCATTATATCGGTCAGTTATAATGTTATGAAATAATCTAAAATGCTCAAGCCTACATACATCACAGAGTCTCATGTATCCCAGTTGCTGCTCCAGCAACTTTGGAAATCTGCCAAAGGGGCCAACAGGATCATGAGGTGAAACTCCAGACTCAGGCTCCAGAAGTCTACACTCACCTTCTCATAGAAGTCATGTAGGAGTTCCTTAAAGGGACAGCTCAATATTTTAGACAACTAGCCCAATTTCCCAGGTTCCTGGTATGTGTTTGAACCAGGCAGACTATAATTTTACAGATCTTACTATATTGAGCTTTGTGGCAATGTCCCTCCAGCCGGATATTCAGTATAATTCAATAAAATGATGGTGTCTATGCTACAGAAACATGCTAGGGACATGGGAAATGTAGACTAATCCCTCAAAATTCCCACTTATAACTCATATAGTTATGTGGTGATTTGTTTAGATGCACATTCCCTGGATTTAATATTTTAATTTATTATTTATTAATTATTTTGTTGTATTTGGGATGTTTCTGAATATCATCATGACTAAAACTTGTACATATATCTTACATTTATATATTTGCTTGCACCTTAAGAGAAATGGCAGTTGTAGATTATAAAACCCTTCAATACGTTTTTCAAATGTCCTTGCCCATATTTGCTAAAACAGACACATGTCAGACACAGTTCAGGCCTGCAAGGTGCAAAGTGTTGATTTTCAGTATTTCTTTAACAGTTACACCCATCAAAATAACATATCTATGTAATTTAAAATCACCTTAAACACATGTTATAAATCAACAAAACCAATGTGACTTCTAATAGTGTCTTATACAGTATGTGTGACAATCTCACTCTCTCTTGCTGTGTTGGGTTCAGCTTGTTCAATGCACAGTGGAGAGAGGGGCTCTGGGATATCAGGGATTGGTGTGGTGACCTGTGATGGTTCTGTGGGACAGAACAGAAACAGAAAACACACCGTTTGACATGGACTGACTTTTGAGAGGAGTATGAACATCCAAAATGAAGTCATGACTTACTAGGAACAAAGCTGCCCTGGGCTTCCTAGAAGACAAACACAAAATCGAGTCAGAGCGACATAATGAAGCAGGCAAATAAATATTGTTGTGTTTTGTGTTTTTTAACGTGTTGCTGACCTTAATAATTTCCTCTGGACTTTTCTCCATAGCTTTCAGTCTGTTCAGGATGAAGGTCTCATTGGTAGAAATCATAGACTCCTCTCTCTCCAGAGATGCTATTTCCTTTTCTATCCTAATGGACCAGAGGAGGTTCGCAGGTCAGCAACAGGTCCAGCATATGTTTGTGTGAGAGAGTTTAAAACATTATATATATACTCAAGTCAAAATATAAGTACCTTAAAACTGTACTTGAGTAAAAGTACTCAAACACTACTGTGTGTGTACCTGTGGATGTTGAACTGCAGGGCTCTGCTTTGCTGCTGGTCAGACAGGAGACTTGTTGAGTTCTGGAGCAGCCACTGCTCCCTCAGAGACCTTTTCTGTTGATTTCAAAGGACACAACACAGACTTCGTTGGTGTGGATTAAGAACCGCATGAACAGTAAGAGCTCAGCAGGTGTCAATGTCCCCTGTTTTCTGTTCACGGCCCCAAAGTCCCTCTAAAGCTGTCAGGGAGATAATAGCATAAACTTTTGTGGATGGACAGACAGATGGACAGAGTGATTACTGGAGGGCTCCTGCAATTCACGCAAGGCTCTGATTAGAGATAATACCATCTATCCTAAAGATTTACCATATACCTCAGTCTGTCATTGCTCACGCGTTACAATTATATTTAGTGCAATGAACCTTTAGATGCTGCAGCTTGAGTTTCTCTTGGTCCAGTTCCTGTTTCTTCTGTCGAACGTCTTCCTGGATGCGGTGCTTTTCCTGACACATCAAAGAAACGTGGGTGAACGAGTGAATCTAAGAATAGTGACAGAGATGATGCTTCTGTTTAAAAGATGTCAGAGAAAAGGAGATAAAACTTTACAGTGATGGCTTGCAGCCTCTCCTTCAGCAGGCCCGACTCCTCCATACTGCATCAGATCAACAGGGGAGAGGAAGGGAGGGAAACACAGAAAGAAAGAGAAAAGGTTTGTAACACCTTTTTCCACAGTAAAATAAATCCAGCACAATGTATTGAATTACCAGATTAACCATTTAGAATGTAACCCACAGCCAGAGTGTTGTCATGGTATTGAAACATGTAGAACACAAAAGCAGATAAAACACACAAATCTTGCTCAGATTCTATCTAATCTATAATCATATCCAATATTTTACCTCAAATAGTTGGTATTCAGTTCAGTCCTGAAGGCAGCAAATTGTTATTTTGATATTTTTGTCACATTTAATCACTTTTTAAATACATTTTTACTTGTATTTACTTGCATTTTAAAATGTTTTAAAGTTTGGTCTTTTATTTCTTACTTTTACCATTTTTGGTCTCTTCTCTACTGTGTTTTTGTGCCAGTATCCTGCTTTTACTGTCTGTCTAAGCACTTTGGAAACACAGTGTTAAACAACTGTTGCAATGACTTTTTTGAAAGTTGATTAATCTATCAAATATTGAAACGATTCATCAACCATCAAGTTGTTTGGGTCATAAAATGGTGCAAAATGTCAATCACTGTTTCCCAAACCCGAAGAAACAACATAAAATGCCACTTAAATGTCTATTTTTGTCCAAACAAACAGTTCACAACAGTAAAGATCAATAAAGACCAAAGAAACTGGACATTTTTTTCTTAAAAATACCTCAAGTTATAATAATAATGCACCCGTTAATTATTATTATACCCATGATTGTATAATAATAATTAATGTAATAGTTGAAAACTGCTCCATAATCAATGAATTGGCATAGTGCAGTTGTTTGTCATTAAAATACAAAGCACTCTGAGAATGTACGATTTGACCTCTATTGTTTATGGGGTCAGATGTGGGCTGTAAACATTTTTGAGTGGGCCATGAGGTGGAAAACATTGTTATGTTATGTTATGTTATACTAGATAAAATGGCCTAAATATAGTGTATTGTATAGTGTTATATAACTGTCTGGCAATGGTCCATTTTACAGTGATGCATGTAGTGTATCCTATAAAAACAAACTTTATTGATTGCTTTGTTGGCAAAAAGCCAAGTTGAAAAAGCCTAACCAAAGCTCCCATATTCCATATGTGATTTTTATTCATGTTATCTCTAGTGCAGAGTTTCCCTATTACAAATACTGGTGAAAATTGAAATTAAAATCATGCATATTCAATTTCATGCATTTTTTTCGTCCCCATATGACCCCCGATTACGAGAGATTACTGCTGGCGTCAGTTACAGGTCACTTTACAGCGGGGGGCCGGGGGCTGAACAGTTTGGGAACCCCTCCTACATTGAGAGCAGATACTTGTAGATTAGAACAGTTTAGAGCAGTAATTAATCAGTGTTAATGAAACACATTTCAACACTTGGCACCAAGAGTTACTGTTTAAGGCTGGAAAAGCGCTGATTAATGCAGAAAAGCTTGTTTTTAAAGGAAAAACATAACTTGGTCAGACACGCACACATTCACACTGATTTAGTCATTAAATCAAATAAAGTGACAACTTTCAACTGAATTAAAGTAACATGCTCTGCATGTGTGAATTAAGTGATTATATCTCTAGTTTGACCACGTTAAGTGTAAGTATTCATTACATACTTTTGATCATTGTCTTTTAATGTTTACCATTTCACAATGTCTAAAACAGTGACAGCTGCTGCATCTCTTAAATGGTGCAGATGAGTTACTTCCTATTTAGAAATACACTACTGCTCAGCTCTTGTATTTATATCTGATGTGTCAGTGGACTGTGTTTGGGGACGACGTCCCGCCGGCCCAGCTGTCCACAGTCTATACAGAGTAATGGCCTTGTTTTTTACAATCTGGCTCAAACAAAGCTATGTTTTAACAAGACATCAACCACAACGCTGTCACGCCATGAAAGTAGCAGCATATTTTACGGCTTATTACACTCAATGGGCTGATAACACCTACTAAATACTATCTATTGAACTGATAACCTCTGATGACTCCTATTCAGCAGGCTGATAACATTCAAAACGGGTGCATGTTATCTGCTATCTTTCTTCTAAAAAGCCACTAAACATAATCCAGGCAGCTGTAGCGTTGTTTCTTTATAAACTTAAATGGTAAAATAGTTGCAGGAGTTGCATCGAGACATAATTTTGAGGAGGCTGGTTGCTCTTCATACAAGCACAAAACTAAACCGGTAGATTCATTTGTTCTTTTTGAATGTGCTGCAATCAATCTACTATAATGACACTGACAATCTGTTAATTCTGATTATTGAGAGTGATCAATTGAAAGTGATTGGATCATAAAAATGTAAAATGTCAACTGTTTTCCACAGCTGAAGATGCAACCTAAAATGTCCAGTCCAACAGCCCAAAGAACATCAGTTTGCTATTTCAAAAAAAAAATATCCCAGAAATAATCAGATATGAGAAGCTAAGCTGACCATTTTCTTCTTAAAAATGACTCATATCAATTAATCTATTTTCAATATAGTTAAGTAGGTAATTAATGTTATAGTTGGCAACTAGTAAATTATTTTGACTAATCATTGCATGTCATTAGATTTACATGAAATATTCTATGTAATTGGTACTGCCAAACTTAAAAGTGCTGCACAACAAATGGTATGGCACTTTCACTCATATGGTAGTGCATTTAAAATAAAACTTACTCACTTGAATTCAATTTGGATTTTGCATGATGCAGTTCATTGCAAAAACCATTTGTAATTGTTGGCCAGCACTATAATAAAGTAATGATTAATATTATTGTTATCATTGTTATTATTATTATTAAATTGTTGTTTAACTGTAAAGCTTGTCTCAAGGCTTTAAAAAGACTTTTTAATTTGCCCTCCTCCCGCAGAGTCAGCTGTTTATAGGCGTCAGTATATGGGTCAGGAGTTTTATAGGGTTCAACATGGTCACATGTATAAAGGGGTTGAAGGGGGTTGGGAGTATTCTTAGAAACATACATATTTACTGCCGCTATTTCCAGGTCACCACTTGCCAAAGTGAACACCCAGGTGACTCCTGAAAGGCACAGAGACTTTTCACATTAAAGTGAAGCTATGCTGGTGTTTTACCAATGTCTTCCCCAACGTGAGGAGGTTTAACATTGAAACAAACAGTATCCCAACCTGTCGTTGACCCACTGCCTCGGGTCAGCGGGAGAAAAGGGTGTGTGGATTAATTTTGCTCTAAGTCACCTTAACAAACCGATCGGGTCACACTCACGGGAGGGACTACACATTATTCTGCCCTAACTCCTTCAAACAAGGCGTCCGGCCTGTCAGCCTGAGGCGAGGGCTTCATATCAGCCGCCTCCGGTCACTATATCTCTGTTTATCCGGGCTAGTCGGCTCATTGTCTCCTAACTGGAGTGAAAACGCCAAACCAGGCCGCCGCATTCAATCAGAAGGAACGACTTTTTTTGTTCACTCCTACAAAATAAAAGCTGAGAGCCGCTATCAGCCTGTAAAGACAGTCAGCCAGTCAGGCGACCAGTCAGTAAAGTGGGTGAACGAGCTAATCTGCTCATCAGGCTGGTAATCTGTGTAAGCCATCTGCTTGCCAGGTAGAGACCGTCTGTATGACTATGTGTACCAGACTATCTGTGATATTATTCCCACGTGACACAAAACGCATTAGGATCATGTTTTCATTCTAAATTAATTTGGTAGCATGATACACTGGAAACATGTGTGGAACGCAACCTCAGTGTGATTAAATGGAGGAATGGAGGGAGGGAGAGGTGGAATGTGTAGCATCTAGTTGTTTTCAACTTCAGAATCTACTTGTTAACAATACAGCAGGCTTTGAAAAGCTTTTACTACCTTATACAACTTAGTGTAGAAACATGAGGGAATGCACATTCTATCCACACAAAAGCAAATTTTTAGTTAGATTTTAAGGAGTTAATGGACCTCAAGAGGCTTGGAGGAAAAACTGTGATGGAAAATATAAGAAAACAGAACTAAATAAAAAAAAAAAAAATGAAATTTTTAAAAAATAGATAGAAATGTTTTTTTTAAAAAGATTAAAAACCTTATGTTAAAAATGGTTATTTTGTCTAATTGTGCTTTTGAAAATTTTATCTGGGGTATCCTTTTACCATTTTTTATTTATTTATTTTTTTTATATTTTCTTTTACAAATTTTGATGTTTACAAATTGATCAGGTTTTAATTTGAAAAGTTTTTTGTTTGTTGTACAATTGGTAAAAATTGTAAATGTAATTTAATCCTGAAGAATACTAGCTACCATTTGTGAACATAATGCTCTCATTGTGCACAGTGTTATATTAATGTTGTAATGTTGTAGTTTCATAAATTACTAGATTGATAGTTATAGTACGACGTCATATTTTATTATATACTTGTGTGTCATATTTATTATAAATACTTTATATAGCACTTTTCTCATAATGTTGATTACCATTTCCCAAAGCTGACAATGCAACCTAACATGTCTTTTTTGTCCAGATCAACAGTCCAGAATCCAAAGATCATCAGTTTACTAGATAGACACTTTATATTCTTAAGAAACAAAAAAAGATTTTCTGAAGCCAGAGATGAAGTATATGGACTTTTTCTTTTTTTTTAAATGAATTATCAAATCAAATGTTATCAACAGTTGGCAATGAATATAATCGTTATATAATGGTTGGCAACTAATCAAATAATTGCATCTTTACTACACATTAATAAAGTCATTCAGTCCTTGCTCAGAATTAAACAGGTTTGTGCGAAGTCCATCGTACAAATATTTGAAATTAGAATGTAAATGGAAATACAAGTTCAAGTTTGTGAGGTGAGGACTGTCCCACCTGGACATGTTGGAGGTTACTGTATAGGTTAAAGGCTCCAACTCCTATTGAGACGAGCAGCAGAGAAACTGAAGCTTAAACAGAATTAAGGAATTAACCCCCCCACCTCTCAGTTGGTGCACTTCACCACAATGGGTTTACCATGTTTATTACTGTCTACATCTTTCTTTGCTAAGTTTTATGAGATATTAAGTTGGAGTAAAACATGTTATCTGGACCGTTAGTGATGTGTTAGTACACTAGAAATACGAAACAGTGCTGCTGCATGTTGTAAACTATCCTAAATAAGTCTTTAATGACAGAGATTTACACTTTAACATATTCTACACATAGTATATCTTGTACAACCACTTTAAAAACCGTGACTAGCTAAACAGAACAGGAGAGAGGCAGAAAAGAGTGAAGTTTGCTCACCTGGAAGGCTCCTTTACGCCCTGTGTCCGTCTCTGTCTTTGCACACGGCTCATCTGTCCCACGAGGAGCGACGCCACGCTGCTGCAGGTGCTGGTGGGCGGGGCCTCCATGGAGTAGGGGTGGGCGGGGCATCCATGGGGTGGGCGGGGTCTCAGTGGTTTCGTAGTGGGCGGGGCCTCTGTGGATGTGTGGCTGGGTGGGCGGGGCCTCCGTGTGGCATCTTGTGTAGCAGCTGATTGACAGTCGGCTGTTCTCGCTCGTGTCAGCCAATAGCAACGTTTTGGCGTTGTTAATTGAAATATAATTAATAGTCATTTTGCTGTTTGTTAATGATCAATAATTCGTTTGGAAACTTTCTTTAAACATAATGTGTATGGCTAAAGTAACTGATGATTTAATATATTGTAAAGCTATGTTGATATTTTGTCAATGGATAATAATTGGTTTGCTACTTCCAAATGCACTTTACTAGATAGAGACAAATATATTTAACATTTATTTACAATGCACAGAGAGCACAACTCCAACCTTATTCACAAAAAAGTGAAAAAGGCAGAAGACGGGGTAAAATGCCCCTTTAATACCTAGGAGTGATTTAAAAAGCACACAGATCTAAGCACACAGTGAACATTGACTAAAGAACTTGGGACAAGGTTTTTTCCTCCCAAAGGTACAATATTTATTAGCACAAGTAAAAAGAAGAGTTTTTATTATGAAACTATGAGGAAAGTTCATATAAAACTATCCTTCTTCACCAGATTTACATCAAGTAAAGTGCCTGGGCCAGAGGGGCTGTGGCTACAAGCTGTGGGAGGTAAATGGAAGAAAGAATATACACCCGCCACACCCTGAACACACAAGAAATAGTCTGCAAAACAGATTGCAATTAAACAAAACAAAACAGCAGTGGCAATGTCTATACAAACAGATTAGACACATTAGAATGTGCCCAACATTTAAATCATGATAGAATAGAGGCATCAACACTTCATTTTACCACTGACACTGTATAACCCCACACTCTGACCAGATTACAACAGGGACCCAAAGCTAAGCGTGCTACCAGGCTAAGAAATAACTGATATTAAAAAAGATTCCTATAGATAAACAGCCACAGCATAAACTAAAACCTACCAAGCAGCTACCACAGTAAGTATTTATAGAAGCCCTGAAGGGTTGCTACAGAAAAAAAGTTATCACTAATCACAGATGAATAGAGCATAAATCCATATGCCAACTTAAATTGTAGAACTACTAAAGTGTGTTAATAAATACTCTGTATTATAAAAACAAAAGACAAATAACTGTACATTTACACAATATATTAACACATTTTTAATGTTACTTTACAGAATAGAACAAGTAAACCTTCCGTCACTTTAGAATGGTGGCTACACAGCATCATTTATTAGGACGGCTTGTCACTGCATATAAAGGGACAAAAACACATAATCTCTTCACTGGCCTGTGAGTTTGAAGCAATACGCAACACTGTACTTTCAAACATGATATATATATTCAACAGTGATCAATGTGACCTGAACAGGAAAACACATCAAACAAAGTTGTAATTGAACACATCAGAAGTATCTTTGGTAATGGGGTTGGGTATTTTTACTGCAAAAAAAACTGCTGTAAGAACTAATTAAATGAATTAATGGTTACATATTATTTGTAACTGATGAGTAAAATACTTTGTAAATGAATAATAAATACAGTGTAGTGCATCTACAAACGTTATTTGAATGGTTATTATAAAGTTGCAGTTAAATATATTATACTTCTCTTCACTGTTGAATGATGATATATGACAGTATAAAAATATAAACTATTTATCTGAATAATGTTTATAAATTCTTCACAAAGTATTTATTAAGTATTCAACAAATTCCTATAATCAGCAGTGGCAACTTTATAATAGCATCCAATAAAGTTTATATTGAAGTGGTTCATAATCCAATTATTAACCTTTAACAAACCATAAAACAACTATTGCAAAATCCCTTTCTTCCAAATCATGAGAAGAAAAAAAGAAAGGGTGGGGGGTCATAGTCATGTGACTTCAGTGAAGCATCCGGGGCTCTAGAGGAACAAGAGAGAAACAGAAGTTAAAAAAACTACAAGAAGTAGGCTACGTTCTGTGGCGTTATTTCTTGTGTAATTTCTGAAAGTTGTAAAACCAAAAGATGTGTCTCTGAATTTTTCATCCTACGCAAGACACTCTGGTGGAATCTGCTCTTCCTATGCTATATAGAGAAAGGTTGAGAACAGTTTATCGTGCACTCTAAACTAAAAAGGCCATTTGTGTATCATTTACATGTGTAATAATGTATTTGTCACCGGCTTCCAATGTGTTGTTGATTCGCGGTGGAGCCTCATCAGTATCAGCTGTTCCCACATCTGATGGACTCTGGGGAATCACAGGTCTCTTTTTGAAATACTGAACCACAAACACAACCTGCAAAGAGAGGGAGAGAGAGTATATATGTATTGTGTAATACACTACCATTCAAAAGTTTGGGATCACTTAGATTAAAATTAGGAAAATTCAGAAATATTCTCTATACATTGTAATGTGGTAAATGGCCTTCATGGCTGCAAATGTCAGGTTTTTAATGCAATATCTACATAGGTGTA
Source organism: Eupleurogrammus muticus (assembly GCA_036785175.1). NCBI lineage: Eukaryota > Metazoa > Chordata > Actinopteri > Scombriformes > Trichiuridae > Eupleurogrammus > Eupleurogrammus muticus. Next base: position 10,588,822 of record JAYKQN010000014.1, on the reverse strand, counting down.
TAGAGGTCCACTTCCAGCAACTGTCACTCTAGTATTCTAATCATACATTGTGTTTGCTAATTGCAATAGAAGCTAATGGATGATTATAAAACCCTTGTGTAATTATGTTAGCACAGCTGAAAAAAGTTGTTATATATATAGATATATAGCTTGTTAGATGGAGGATTCTTTGATGAAACAAAAGTTTAAAGAAGTAAATTATTATTAATTAATAAAAAATAATTATTTATAACTATGTCAATGTCTTGACTATTTGCTGTATATTTTGCAACTCATTTGAATGAATTGAGGGGGATGAGGGGTGTGTGTGTGTGTGTGTGTGTGTGTGTGTGTTGTAGACAAATAAATCAATACAAAATCAGATAATGCAAAACATAATCAAGTGTTAGAATGTGTGTTCTGCTGGTCAACAGAATGTTAAAGGAGCCCTATTCAGAAAAAAAAAATTGAGCTCTGGTGTCTCTTCTAACACACAAACTACTGAGTGAGACCACCCACTTATTCTGTTGTGGTCTGGCTGCTGAAACCTGGCTGAACACAAGCCATTTAGAAATGTACAAGTTAATAGTAATCGCTTTATTAAATTTAGAAATATACATATTGGTTGTGCTGCACCTTTGCATGTCAGACAAGACTGTTGGCTTTGCTGAAGCCATGAGCTCGCTCCAGTGTTCTTCTAGTTTGGAACATTTCCGTGACCCAGCTTTTTGTCCCACCTCTCAACCATCATTGTCTCCCATGGCTTCTGACACAAAAGAGGAGTTCAAACTCATTCAAGCAACAACGACCTGTGATCTGCATGTAAGTGTATCCTGCAGCAGTTTAGTCCATTAGACCAGTTCTCTATTAGGAAAAGAGCCTAAAAATATTTGGCCAAATCTGAGAAGATGATGTAGAGTTGCTCTGGCTATTTTGTCCTCAAAAAGCTATTTTCATGGCCATTGAAATTATATTCTCTCAGTATAATGTAATGTGTGAGAACAGGGTATCTTTGTTTACTCTCTGTCTGGATTTGTTAGTTATTTATTATTATTATAATTTTATTGATTTATTTGTGATACAATTTACTTGTGTGTAAATTCAGTAGACAATAAGTGTTTTCTGGATCCTGTCCTGTTGACCGTGATTATTTGGCCACTTTATTAATCCATCATTAATAAAGAACCAATGATAGTGTAAGTCTGCTGTTACAGCTGCAACAGTTCATAAAGTGATTAATTACCAACCAGAAAGACAGCGATAGCGCCCCCGATGATTTGTCCTGCTATCACATCACTCCAGTGGTTTCGGTACTCGGCCACCCTGTTGATGCCCGTCAGCATGGCCAGACCGACCAATGAGAGACTGAGGAGGGGCCCCGTCAAACGCCCTCCACTGTGACCAACACAAGACATGATGTACATCTGAAAAAGCAGATTTTTTTCCTATAAGACCTTTCAAAGGGGTCAAAATTATTATTATTTATTCCTGAAGGTTTTTTTTTCTTTAAGTGAACCACTCACCGCCAGGTAAAGAGCTGTATACAGGCTCAGCGCAGCCTCTTTGGAGGGAAACGTCTTCCTGGCTCTCATGACGTCATTGGGGTCGCCGGTGCAGGCGTCCGATTGGCTGACGAAGCTCACCGTGTCCTGGCAGCCGAGGGCGGTGTAATTGGGCTGACACACGGACAGGAAGAAAGGAGCCAGGCTTCCTGTGACCAGCTGACCCGCGTTGACAAAGATGTCGGTTGTGAACAGACCAAAGACATAGACACCTACAGAGACAGAGGTCACACATTTGATATTTACATGTTTAGACAAACCAACGAAGTTAAGAAAAAGAAAAAAACGTTCACACTATTTCCAAGAGACAACAGACTCAAGCATTACATGAAAATATATTTGAAAACAATTATTCCTAATAAAATGTCACCATGAAACCTGCTACCAACATCATATAAAGTGTTAGAACAGTGGTGGATTTGAATTGTGATTGTTAGTGATACAAATATAATATAATATAATATAATATAATATAATATAATATAATATAATATAATATAATATAATATAATATAATATAATATAATATAATATAATATAATAGTATAATATACAGGAAATGATAAACAGGTTACCAAGGAAACGGAAGGTCCTGCGTGCCATGGGGTTCACATAGCAACAGTCACCCATGACTACGACTTTCTCCTGGTCGTAAAGGTTGTTCGAGTTGTAGTGAAGGAGGAATATAATAAGTTCCACTCCTGAAATCTGGAAATGAAAATTAGCAGATGCAGGGAAAACAGAGAGAAGGAAAATGAATTAGTGTATGGATATGAACTTTTAAATATGAATGCCGACATTTTTGGTTGGATTAGTGATGTTATTTGTCATCTATTCATAAATAATATAAGAAATTGATTATTTCCAATATGTTATGGTGTTTTTTTATGGTTGAGTTTCCTCCAGCACGAGTATGGATTAATTATTATAAAATTCTTCTATGTTGTCTATACCATGATAACAGGTGTAACCTGACTAATAAAACCACTATCTCAACAGAAATAACTACTTTAATAAGGATAATTGATAGACAATTCATTGTTAAAGATGAATAATGATACCAGAAAAACTGAAATTGAAAACCTAAAATCAAAAATCATGGCCAAATAATGTCTTTAATAGTAGTTTAAAGGTAATTTGTTTATCAAATATATAAACCTATGTGATTTCCTCTCTGTATCATCCTTAAAGTGTTTTTTTTATATTCATTATAATCACCACTTGGAAAATCCGTACACCTCCTTTTAACCGTCTAAATCCCATTCAGACTTACCAGTACAACGGGCAGTCCCCCCACCACAGAGTACAGTATTATGGGCTGTATGCGGCTGCCCTGTTCGGGTCCAGGATCCGGTTTGGTCAGAGCCGGGTCCCTGCAGACGAATCCCTGCTGTGCCAGGCTGAACGTGTCCGTGTACTCGCAGTAATAAACCAGCATCACCGTAGCCGCTAGGATCACCACCTGGAAGTACAGCATGGTTCACGCTGCTGATCCAAATCCAATTTTTTTTTCCAATTGCTGGTTTGTGTCCCGGCGGTGATTGACCTACTGTCACATCTATGACCTGTGCTCCTGTTGTGCAGCTCCTCACATATATAAAAGCACGGAGGCTCACGACTACTGCGATGATGCTTTGCCTCCAAGAGGCATCTCGAAGAGTCTTTCTTCTTTTCCCTTTTTTTGTGTGATTCTGTGAGCGGCAAACCCTGTCTTTCCGCTCCTGTGGATTTACTGAATCATCCAACTGCAGTGAACCACAGGAATTTATTCTATCTCACTGAACAATCTCTAAAGAGCCACTTGCAGTCTACTGAACACAAACCCACATCAGTACAGAGCAGAACTGGTGAATAATAGAAAATGAAGGGCTGACAGACAGTGTGAGGTCTTGTACTTTTAAAACAAATAGCTAAGCACGGTCACTTTTGACCTGCACTTGTAGCCTCTATTATTAAAGCTGCACTAGTGGGTTACTTTACAGCCATTTGGGGGCAGCAGAACAAGCTGTAATTATATCATTTAAGGCTAACACGTTAGTAAAGAGTTACCTATTAGCACATCAGACATAGCATTTATTTAGTCAGAATAAATGTGCTATTATACTGAACCTTGTTTTTGTCCACCAGCTGCTCCACTATGATATATAATAGCTAATAAATCAATAATGAAGTGGTATATACACTAGACAACCTCTATATGTCACAATCATGTAGAGAACAACATTTTGTAATCTGTTACTGCTAGTTTAATTCAATTTGTAAAAAAAATAAATAATAATAAATAAATAACTACTCTCACATTAATAGGGTGCACATAAAATGGCTGTGAAAAAATGCTAATGTAAAATTTATAGTAGCCGACAAGGGAAAATGTGGCACAAACAGCAAAATACTGCAAACACAGAGATAATGCAAAACAAAAAACAAGCAAACACATAAAATAAATGCAAGAAATGCTGGAGAAAATACTACAAGACATACGAAGTTTCATTGACTGAGTGTCTCCACAGACACAACAATGGAGAGCTCCATCAAACAGAGAGGGAGATATTTAATATTTACCTGGTGCTGATAAGCCCAATCAGCATTGTGTGAACTCATTTAGAACTTGAAACAATCGAACATTCATTTCATAGGTACAAATTTCACACTGCATCACTACTAAAAGTAACAGTAAAAGCAAAAAACGCTCCATTACAAGTATGGTTAGGGATGAGTGATTGCACAGCGGCGTGATTCACATGATCACTGTGTATGGAGAGGGGTTAAAAACACTGCAGTAACAGTGATGAGAGCTCAGCGAGGGGTGAATTTCAATCAGGCTGCTGAAGAAGGCTCAGATGCCCACCCTTCAAGGCTCCAGTGAGGGTCACTGGTTCTGACCTCTCGTTCATGGACACTATATGTCTCTCTCTACTTAAGAGGGTGGACTCAGGCTACAACCTGAGACAGTGCAGGCCTGTGAGCATCAGAAATCACATTCTATAAGAGCTTCTTTCCACCCACTGTACGGCCAGTGGCACAGGACATTAAGGAGGGACAGAAATATCTCAGTCCTCACCCACCACTACTTGTCGCCACATCAATTATTGTATAGTGTATTGAATCCCTATAATATTCACTTTCTGTGCATTACAACCAACTCATTCCCAATATGTGAAACATACTGTTTGTGAAATATATAATGTCTCATATTTACCTCACTATATTTATATGCAGTTTATATTTCTAATATTTTTATATATTCTAAATCTTTCATTCACTATTGTACGTGGCAGCAAATGCATTGTATTGACAGCCAAATGTACTAAGTATCAAAGTTAAAAGTAATTGTTTATATGTATTGACTTATTGACACAGAAAATTTCATCTACAAGGAAACAGATACTTGAAGGCAGTACAGAATAAGAGCCTTGGTGCATTATATTACATTGTACTGTATATTTTCTATATATTTAAATATATGTTCTTCTCTGTTGCTTGTTTCTCTGACCCACTCCAGTTTGCAGTTTCTTAGAGGTCATCCAGGAGCATCTAGAGACCCTAAACACCATCACACTGGGCTCCTGTTAGCAGCCTTCTCTTCTCCATTTAACACAATGCAGCTCACAAATCATCGCTGAGAGGTTAACAACCCGTTTCAAACCCGGACCTCCAGCTTCAGCCTGTGGATCATTGACTTCTTAACCAACTGATCACAAAGGCAGATGGTTAACAATCCTATCTTGACATCCTCCACACCTTTACACACATCTGCCTTTTAACCCATTCAAGCCCCAATTGTTTTCATGTTTTTATGCATACGGGTATATCAGGTAGAGCTGCAACATTTAGTCAATGAAACCATAGATTTAGTTTAATTAATTTGCAAGTACATACACATATGCCCATGAACAGTAAACTATAGATTCATGATGGTGCATCTCAAATAATTTGAATATTAGGGAAAAAAATATATTACCTGTAAAACAAAACATGTTAATAATTATTTGAGATGCAACTATAAATTGATTTGAATTTGAATTGCATAATCTGTACTTGAAAGGAACGTGGAGGTGACAGTGCACACACACACACACACAAACACACACACACACAGGTTGCATTAGACCTTTCATTATTTATGGATTATATAGGGATTTCTGTCATGCAAAGTAAGCACTGTCATCTGACAAGAGGGATTTATAACCTTCGCCATTGCACTAAAATAGACTGAAACATCCTTCTTTACTCCATCTGAATTTCTAAAGTCATGGGAAGTAAAGTAAAAAATGTTTTATAAGTATTCATTTAATTGTAGTTCATTGTTTTTTTTAATGACTCAGATTGATGACAAAATAGCTGCCAATGAATGTAATGGTTAGCAACTAATCAATAAATTGATTCATCATTGCAGCTCTAAACTAGGCTCCTGCTCTCCTAATAAATGCAATAATCAGCAAACACTCATAGAAATGAAGCTGGAACTGGATAATAAAACATTAAGAAATAAAATTCCTTTTTTTCAAAGGTTGGTGATGAGTCAAAATTTAAATGGATTGTCCTGCAAGATGCAGGGTTTACTGAAAGATGACCGACACATCATATTTTTTAAGATTTCAACAAAACAATTGAGAGAGAACATAAATCTTCACTCTAACAATCCGTTTTCAGCAGAGGCCGAGCAGATCAGCCTGATGTCTACAGACAGCTGCTAGCCAGCGTTAGCTGTGTGGCATGAAGAATGAAATGTTGAATCAGCACACTTCACCTTCTGAGAGAGGAGAGCAGACGAGTGAGCATCAGTCTGTTCCTCTCGTAGAGCGACGACAATTAGTTCACATTTAAGATTTATCTAAGATTTAGCTAATTAACAGCATTTAAGGCCATTTTTTCAAGGCAAAATGTCAAAGATAATATGGACTGGTTTCTTTGGACATCACAACGTTGTTCTGACAGCTGGTCTTAAGGCACAGTTTCTGAATACAAGCTGTGTGCATTTCTCTGTGGATTAAGAGTTTGAAACATGGGACATGTGGAAACTTTACCTCTGATGTTCGCAGACTTTCATGACACTGACAGGAGATTACTCTGGGATGAAAACATTCCAGTAAATAAACAGCCAAATCTTGAAGTTTGAGTTCAGTCAGCTCAGCCAAGAATATGTTACTCACTTATTATACAACAGCAATATAATCATATTCCTTTAGTGTCTTAGTCACTTAGATAAAACCTATATTTAGTTAAATCCCCTTTTTAGTCCGTTTCTTTAAGCTTCTATATAGTGAGAAATTAGTCATAGAAATAAAATGGAATGGAACGTTAGAATTTCGGCGACAACCTTACCACTACTAGAAATCCACCCTAATAGTACACAGTACCTGGTTTGAGTAAACTGGTCTAAGAGTAACCATTCAATGCATGTGGTAATAACTTGATTTTCATAAATTTAGCATTTTACACAGGTAAAAACGAAAAGAAAAAAAAAAAAAAAATCCCATGATCGTCTATTCGAAGCCACATTGAGTTCCAGGCTGAAAAGCCATCCATTCATGTAAACAGATCCAGACAGTCACCCAGCTCAGGCACACCACTGTCTCTGTCGCCGTGGCAACTGTCCATCTGATGTCGTTGTTGTTCTCGCTTGCGCCTCCGTTTGTACACACTTGATTCGCTCCTCTTCTTTTCCCCTCCTGTGTCCGGCCTGTGAGGAGGATCCTCAAGCTCCTCTGATCCAGGAGGATCTGTGATTAGTAGTTTTTGTAGTTTCTCTGTAGCCAGAGCTGATTGGAGGTTATGGTAGAATCTGGAGATGACATTTAGGTACACTTTAGGTATATAGAATTGTTAAAGGGGCTGTTATGTGCGTTTGTGTTATTTGCATTCCACGTCATAAACGGCCGAAGTTTCACTAAAAGAGGAGGAACTGACCTGTCGATCCGTCTGAAGTTCTCCTCCATCTTCTGATTGGCTATCCGAGTTAGAAAATCAACATAGTCGCGTTCTACCAGAAGTGTCCCTCTGTGGCTGAGAGGAACCTCCAGGCCGTGGGTGCTACGGACTGCCTGGAGGGACAAAATGCATCGATCTATGCAAGACAGCACAGGCAGCAAGGCAGCTGGGTGTTGCTTGTACTGACGTTTGAAACACTTTATGCTATGGAGTAAAATCTAATGTTGGTGGTAAAATGGTTTAGTACCATGATGATCTTCCCTGTCTTGCTGGCGGTGAGACCCGAGTTCCTAAAGCCGGAGTTGATGGCCACAGAGTGCTAGAGGAGAGACAAGAGAAGCCTGAGTTTTCACTATGGTTTCATTTGTCACTTCAAGAACAATATAATCAAATGCTAGTAAGACAGTAACCAATACTGAATTCAGGAAATAATAAAGTTGGTCATCATGCCAAACACTGCTAGGATTGTTCTAAATCCGCAAAAGAACAAGCTGTTTGACTTTCTGTTGAAGCCATCACTTCACGTCATGTCCACTTGCTGAATTATTTAATTATATTCACTTAGGGCAAATCTCCTAAATATGTAAATGTAGAGGCATGCACTAGCTACATCATTTAGTGACATAAAATATTTCATATCAGTAGATAAGAACAATTATTAGTCATTATTAGTAGCTTTTTTTCATATCTATATTGTTTTGAACCATTTTCTTATCATATTGACAATGTGGATATTAAAGACATATACATTTTATGGCCAGGCCAAGCAGGGATTTAGGAATTTATGAGCTGTCTAATATTTTAATTGTTTTTTTTTTCTTTTAATATGATTTTCCCTTCATGAAATAAATCAGTCAAACAATACAGAGACAAATTAGACATCTCACCATCAGCTGAGCATCTTCCAGCCTCCGACACTGAATGTGGAGCACGAAGGGCTCGAACTTTAACACAGCGTCCCCGCTGCACCTGGCCAGAGCAGACATCTGAAAACACACACACACACACACACACACACACACGCACACACACACACCTAGTATTAGAAGTACTGTCGATTTGTTGGAATATCATCAGTAAGAGTGTCTCTCCTGTCTCACCAGCTCATCACATGTGCACGTGTGGTGTGACACAAATAGCCAGACACAGTTCTGCTTCTGCACAGCTGTGCTCTCCGGAGCCTGGAAAGAGACAAAATCAATAAGCAGCTCAATATCGACAATGTGCTGTACTCATCAGTGTCTGAGAGCCAAAATAAACGCCTACATGTTTATGTAGATCAAGGGAGTCAAACTCAATTTGGTTCACAGGCCACAAACAGCACAATTTGATCTCAAGTGGGCCGGACCAGTAAAAAATTATTTATAAATAAAAACTACAAGTTTCTCCCCTCCTTTTTAAAATAAGAGAAGATTTTTTTTTGTCTTACAGTAGGGAAATTCACATTTTTGCAGCAGCAAACCGGATAGTGGAAGAAAACCTGAAACGTAAGCAATTCCTTCTAAATATTCACATGATTAATTAACCTTCAATTTACAAAACAAGAGATAGCAGTGCAATTTCAACAGCATGAAGAATAATAATGCTATAATGCTATTAACTAATTAACTACCATTAAATTTTTTTTTAATTTCTTTAATGGATTTTCAAAGATTGGAACCCCTTGTTTTACGTTTCTATGCTAAAAATGCAAACTTTTCTATTCTTTTCTTTAAAAAAAAAAAAAAAAAAACTTCAAGTCAATTTGAGAATATATTTCGGATTTATTTCAGGTGCACGTGACCAGCTGGTCTCTTAATAAGTATAAACGTTTGACCTCTAGACGGGGAGACGCCGGACCAGATTCGACCCGCGAGCCTCCTGTTTGGCACCAGTGGTCTAGTTAAAGGGAAACCACTACTACTACATGGTCCTGTGTGTCCCGCCACCTGACGCCGTTACAGCTTCCGGGTTTCCTGCGCGTGCCGTTCTGGAGGTATAAAAACCGTCGTTCTCACCCCGTCCGTGAGGAGGATTCTGCCGGAGCACGAGCTGGTGGTGAAGAACTCCTCGCGCTCGTTCAGCAGCGACACGACGTGGACGACGTCCGCGTCCACGCCGCCTTTCTTGCTCAGGTCCAGCTTGTTCAGGCTCTGCTGCTTCCACTGACTGAAGCGTTTCTCCATTTTTTGCGCCGCTTGTGTCCGCGAGCAAAGCGGCGAGGGTAAAGAACGAGGATTCACTTCATGCCTCACACAGCGTGAGCTAGCTGCTAGCCGCCTGATGCTAGCTTCTTCTTCTTCGCTAACCAACGTATAAACGCGCATACCGCCACCTAGTGTATGGGAGTGTGTAATGTCAAGGCTTTACATATTTACAAAATTAAATAAAGTAATTAAAACAAATAAATAAAATTGAATTATTTATAATTGTACAATTATAAAAATAATTAAATTAAATACATTTTAATAAAGAATGAATAACAACTGATGTTATTATGTATTATAGTTAGAGGAGAATGAATAATTAATATTCAAGCCTACAATAGTAATGAAATACAGTTGACTTTTATTATATACCTATACATGCATTCACACATACGTGGGATGATGTCAAAATGTCATGTGGCATCACTTGTAAACCTGGTACCAGGTAGTTTAACTCTCTTTAAAAAGGTTATATAATATATACAATTTCTTTTTCAGTCCTACTGTTTCAGTTACATCATTTGACGTTTTATCAAAATGATGTAAAAAAAATTGCACACAATGGTTTTGTAAAAATAAATAAAATGATACAAATGGGCTTTCAAATAATAAAAAAACAACAACATAGAAACAAAATTTACACTTTGGGAGACCTGATGATTGCTTCTTTAAATTGTATTTTTTTTATTTTCTCATATTGCCAACCATGATTTGTCACTGACCCTTACATAGCCTACACTAACAGTGTAGTGAAATAAAATCGACTATTTATACACATGTACACATGCATATTTCTTCTTTTTGATGTTTTATGCCTCTCATGATGATTCCTTTGCTTCACATTCACTGAGCATAATGATCTTGTTTCAGTGCCTGTTTTGCCTATCGACCCATAATATATATTTTTTTCCATTAGAATTCTCTGACCTGCTCACGGCACAAATGTAATCATATATCACATTAACTTCCTGAATACTGACAGATTAATGACTACAATGACACTAATGAAGAAGACAATTTTGTGCAAAGATCAACCTTTGTAATGTGAACACTGTGGACAGGTGTTGTATATCGCATCTGGTGTCTGTACATAATTGTATGTTGTCGCTTCAATGCGTTTGTGATGTCCATGTCGAATAAAATAAACTAGACTGAGTTTTCATTTTCTTGACTGTGTAAAAACACAAATGATCGGATGACTGATGTTACTCTTCTTCTTGATGGATGACTTTTGAGTCTACAGAACGTATTGTACTGATTACTGATTGATCGTTTTAGATTGCAGAGAATGGGGAGGTTAGAAAAAATGCATTCAGTTACTACAGATAGAAATATGCTGAATCTGGTGCAACATTCTTCTGATCTACTTTATATGATCAGTTTAATAGTGCATTGTCCTTTTATAGGCAAATTTGTAAATGGGAGTTTTATGGGATGAGTATTAGGGCCAAACTGAGAGGAAGAAGAATAATAAAAACAAGTAATATTACGAGCATAAAAAGAGTGAATCATTCTTTTCATGCAGCTAAACTGCTATCAGACTAATAACCTAAGGGGGGAATATAAAATGAGGAATGTGAAGCATCTTGTGAAGTTATACTTTTAGTATATGTTTCACAAATAATGAATATTTTGTGGTCATTATGAATCATAACTATGACACAGTTGTGTCTTTTCTGAGGAAAGAGAGACACTGATTTGAAAATACATATGAGGAAATGTTTTTAACATGCAATATATATGACTTTATTCTCATAATGTCAAAAAACATAATATTCTATACTATTGTCGTACTCAATACACAATGCAATTTTTTTTTAAAATTCTAAAGACTGGACAGTGTCTGGTCTGTGTAAATTATTATATTAACTTTTATATATTTGTTCTTTTCTAGCTATTTGTGTTACAGTTACACAGTTCAAGACACCTTTTTTCTAAATTCGTTGCTCCAAAATGACATAATCTAGGCTTTTACTCTGAAGGCGAAATTGCCCTCACTTCCTGTCCTCGTCTCTCCGTTCAAGTTTTTGAGTAGACCATCAAAATCATTCAATTTTTGGTTAAATTTATTTCATAAAAATAGTCCCAGAGAAGAACTTGTGGATAATAGTTATCAATTGTGAAGTGAAGGGAAGCAATTATTTAGTAATAAGATAAAACCACTGGGACAGTCGCTTTCATGTATAAATAATAATAATCATTATTATTGAGCAGTTAGTCAGAATTTGCTAATATAAATGTGAGGTAATTCAGGTTTCTAGCTTGATACAATAAAAGTGTCTCCAGTCTCTAATAATTTTGAAAAAATAAACTATTTATTTCAAATCTTTCTTCATTTTAGTTCTTGACGCCTGGTGGGATCTGTCCTTGGTGCTGAAAGCTGATCCTTTTGGAATATGCTGTTCGATTTCTTGTTGAGTTTTTTTTTTTTTTGAGAGATGATTTATGTTTTCCTTATCCATATCTGATATTATTTTGGATATGAAATGAGTTGAAAAGTGCTGTTTAAATTCTTCTGTTGGTTAAATATTTGAATTATTTGAATTGAAATGTGACCCAATTATGAGGGAAAGTCCAAGAATGACTGTTAAAAATCCAAAAATGGTATGTAATGCTATGAAAGATGTTATGTTAAAAACAAAATGAATAATATCAAATAAAAAAAAAGTCGCCGTTCTTAATAAATCTGTTACATTATTATCCTTTTATCCATATGGATTGTGCCACTTGTGTTAGTTCTTGACACTGAGAGTGAGAAAGAGAGAGATAGAGAGAGAGAGAATGACTTATTCCCCCGTGGACTGGCATGGATGTGCTGGCCCAGAATTTTTATGTGACAGCAACAGTCAGAGCAGAGAACGGCGGAGTGAAAACAGCTCGGAGCCGACCAAGAAGCAAAAAGAGGATGACGACACAGCACGGGTCCAGGATCTCGGCCATGAAGCCATCATGAGGATCCGTCCGCAGGTCAGTCTCCCGCCTCCTCGCGTGGCGCGTGGTTTGGGTCGGGGGGGTCACAGCGAGAGAGAGAGAGAGAGAGAGAGAGAGAGAGAGACGCAGCGTCAGGTCTGTGGGGAAGAGACCGAGGAGTTTTGCTCCTCTTGCCCAATTGTTCTGAGAGAGAAAGGTGTTGCAGTCTGTGATGAGGCAGCCGCCCACGCTCAATCAACGGCATAATGACCCCTCTGAGCTCCGTAAATACCGCTGACACATGGAACATTCCTGTGTTTGGTGACTTACTTATTCACGCATCTGTCTCACGTTTTTAATAACTTCTAATGATCTGTTGGACTAAAATGTGTTTTTGAGAGCTGATCACAATCTGATACTTTTAGACAGGGGCTGTCAATAATTATTACTTGTTCATTTTTCATCGTTAAGTTAGATGATATTAAGGTAAACAATAGGACTGATAATGTTTTGCCTCAGACCGTCTTGTGTAAAAGCTTCTGAATCGGTACTCTGTAAATATTTGCTGTGAAACCTGCAGTTAAATACTGTGGTAAATGCTGTAACATTACTGTGAACGATTATTACAGTAGATCACTGTATATTTTACAGTTATTCACAGTAGTCAGAGTAATAGTAGTAATAGTAATTACAGTAGTAATAGTAGTAGTAGTAAGTTACTGTTACTGTATTATAATACAGTTAATCACTTAACACTGTAAAAACAACTGAAATCACACTAATTAATACATTTTTATTGTACAATTAATCACCCAATATTGTAAATACAATTGATTGATTTTTTTGTTGTTGTAATTTTACAAAAAAGACACAATACTGTAAGGAGAAGTACAGTATTTCATGTTCTACTGTAAATACAGTAACATTTTGGATAATTTCTGCCACTTACCGTACCAGAAATTCTGAAGAAATGGTTTTATAGTGTGAGTAAGAAAATACGTAATAATTTTATCCAATTTATCTCCAATAATCCAAAGAGGTATAGTAGAATATATCAATACAGGAAAATGACTAAAAAGGTGAAGGATACATCAGTAAGTTCTATTTTTATATACATTTTAATTCTTTGTCCTGTTCTTTGTTGTGTCCTCACAAGTCATTAACGTCTGAAAATGTTTGAACATTAGAATCCCACCAGATTAAAGATAATACTAATATATAAGATAACATAAAGCCAGCTCTGCAGCTCCAACCTGGTCATTTTCCATCAGCCGACCTCATTCCCGACATGTAGAAAATGTGAAATCAAACAGAAATTTAAACTACTCATGTCTTTTCACAGCGCACAGACAACATGTTTCATATCTTCCAGTTGGTGTAAAGGCTGGCACTTTGTTTCCAGAAGGGATTTATTCATATTTGATGAATAATTTAATCTAATTGGCAAGCGTTCCTCCCCTATCCCACATACTGACAATTGTCAGCAATTAGCCAGACAATTGTGTTACAATCTAAAAGCATTACAGATAATTGAGAAACAAGTACTATTATGCATATATATATATATATATATATATATATATATATATATATATATATATATATATATATATATATTACATTGGCGATGCCCTCTGACCTTTCCATATAACTCAGTAGTGATAAACCACTGTAGATGGGATCGCATATTGTTTTATATTTTGTCTGTTTTAAAGTAGAAAAACAAAATGTGTTCCAGTTAAATAATCCAATTTGAAATCTTAGTATTTTGAAAGTTAAGTTAGTTAACAAGTTATAAATATTACATATTGTAAATATTTGTCTGGCCTCCTGAAACATGGATGAACACAAGCTGTTTAGAAACCGCTCCTCTAGTGATGTCACAACAGGAGTTGAACTTCGTTGGAGCTCGGCCAATCACAACAGTGGGTGTTGCCGTAGTGATTCTTTTCAGCGTGAGTGTGTGAGAAGGCAGACTGCATTACTACTAGAGGTCTAACTGGATAATTTTGGACCATAAATGCATGCACATTTTTAGAAATAGACCCGGAAAATTTAAATATTATTCTAAAGAAACAACAAAGCACCGTTAAGTTTTTGATACATTTTTTTGTTAAGTTTTGTATGATATTCATCTTATTATTTTTTATAATTATTTAACTCACTATGCACCACAAATTAGACATTTGTGGAGATTTTCAGGATTGTTTTGTATGGCGCTAATTGTTTTGTGATTAAATGCTGATACAATTATACTAACTCTGCTTTTATTAAGGTTATTTTTTATAATATTGTATTTAGTACTGTATCCTCTAACTATAATACATAATAACATCAGTTGTTATTCTTTATGGTCAGCTGTCAGTCACTTTCATACTTATCTTCCATAGTGTAACATACACACAGCAGCATATTGCACGCTATGGCCTGGGGCCACAACATGGCTCAGTACTGTGCCCTGAGGCCTGTATGTCCCATATATATTACACACACACACACACACACACACACACACACACACACACACACACACACACACACACACACACACGTATACACTCACACATGCTACCCATGTGGAAAATAGGTTTTTAGCGCACGCTTGACGTCACGCGCAAGAAGATGGATCACTTAATAGGTGAAATAAAGACCTGGGTCGAAAAGACAGGAGAAGCCCAAGTGAAGAAATCCCATCTCCCATCAAAAAGTGGACTTGTGCTGAGTTTAAATTTGTGAATATGAGATTAAAATTGTATAAATATTAGAGTGAATATATATGTTATAGAGTTAGAGCCCCATGAACAGGCATCAGGCTAAATGAATACATGTCTGATTAATATTATTTACTTATTTTAAATAATGTTTAAGTGAGTACTTCTCACGTTTTCTGTTGGTATCTCTAACAGAGAAAACTCTACAAACTACATTTTTTTTAAATTACATTAACAAAAATGTACATTAACACAGTTGTTAGTGTTAAAACACTGTTTGTATGATTAAAGGCTGCAAATAAATCAGTACCCTACAGTGAATGATTTCACCAGCATCCAGCTTAAAAAGATAGAAATTATGACCAATTAGTATAAGCACATTTGAGTCTGTAGAATATTTTTGCTGGATACAGCAGCTCAGTCCACACTGAGATGAGGTTGGCAGCCAATGGTGTGTCCGTTTCTTCTTTTCAGGGACATTCCCTCCATGACACAAAATAAGTAACTGAAAAATTAAAAAGTGAAAAACGTAGAATGTGGTATGTGTCTATCTAAAATTAATTTTAATCATAAAGCACAAGTTTTGTTGTCTTTGCAGACCAACTTCATCACAATGCATCTTGTGTCGAGTTTTTGACTAAATGTGTTTACAGTTGAACATGTTTGGAATGGTGTTTTCTTTTACACAATGCTTTTTCTGGCTTTTTGGAATTTCAAAAAGCCATATTACCCCACCCCCAAATGTTGACAAATAAATTTAGAATAATTATAATTTAAAAAAAAACTATTACATATGGTGCAGAGTGAGACCTCATTACATTAAACCTCATTTCAATTCTTTCCTCCACTGCGCCTGCTGATCAGTGTCAAGTTCCCGAGAATCAGCTTTAAACAGACCGGATGTGCTGGGCTGTAATTTTATCATCAAAATAAAAGCTAACAAGATGATTCCCGATAGTCTTCAAAGAATCCAGTGGAAAGATTTATTAAATAGGAATCCAGAGGTGTAAAGTATCTCAGTACATTTTGATTTTTATAAATTTTACCTGTCATCAAGTATTTTTAGATGACGGTTCTACTTATAGGAATAGAACATCGTCACTCAAGTAGTGTAATTTACTTTTTGGGAGTATCTGTACTTTGCTTGAGTTTTTTTTATTTGAGCTTTATATTTCTAGAAATTTTTCTCCAATGTCTTTCCTGAATGCATCTTCATTACTTACTAATAAATAAAATTAGAAGAAATTAGGTGAAAAGAGACTGGTGTTTATATTATGTTAGTTGTGAAATGAAGACATCTGAAGAGTCTTGTGAGTGCACAGTGACATACAAACACTGAAAAAACCCTTCTAATTCACATAATGAGGAATACTATCTTCTTTTTAACATTTCCTCTATCACTTACATATTCAACATTCAATATTCTAACTTATAATATGACTCAATAATATTAGTACTGTGAATATCAGACAAATATTTGTGACATTTATGAAAGAAAAGCATCAGAAGAGGGGAGGTAAATTTGATAGTGAATCCCCAAAATTCCTAAAACGGACCTTGGTCTTATTATTTTTTGTATTTATTTTATTTTGAAATTCAATTATAAAATGTTAACCATTTTAACAGAAAGTTATGTGTGCACGAACACGGAAATAATAAGACACCTAAAAATAAGAAAATGTCCTGAAATCTACAAACTGCTAATTTTTTGTTGATTTTTTACCGTCGTAAAAATTACATTTAAATCAAGCACTGTATGTTTTTTATGCTTTCTAGCTTGTCTTTTTAAAAAAAAGGACGTACTGCAAAACATTATTTAATAATAAAAACATGAAAATGACAAACTATTTTAAATGTTAATTTAATTTATCTACAGCACTCAAAAAAATGGGCTATGTACAGTAACTAATACTGCTTTATTTTGAAAAGCTAAGCGGAAGTTTGTTCCGGTATTGCGGCGGTTTGACGGCGGTCACCTGCTGCGGCAGCTGCGCTGGAGGAGACCAGCAGCACCAGTGAGCTACCCGGGGGGTCTCTTCTCAACACCGTACACACACACACACACACACACTGCTAAGTAGGAATTCTCTGGGACTTTCATGTCCGCGCACGGGGTAAACAGTTCCGGAGGAGACCGCGTCAGTCCCGCTCCGGCACGAAGCCCAGAAGCCCAGGAAAACCGCATCTTCGGGGGCACCGCGGACGCGTCGCGTTAACGGGCTTCGACACACTCACCCCGCCGGGCGATGGAGGGGCGCCGCTGAAGGGTTCGAGGAGGGGGGGGGCGGGAGGAGGAGGTGGGGGGAGGGAAGGGGAGGGGGGCGTAAAAAAAAAAAGACAAGCGAAGTCCGTCCGAATTTCGCCAAAATTACGACGGGAATCAAGTACAGCTGCCTGTCTCCCGGTAACCGGAGAGACCACCGGCCGCTCGTCATGTCCCGAGCCAAGGAGCGGCTGAAAGGCGGGAAGGAGACCAAGGACAGCGTTACTCTGCTGCCGTGCTTTTATTTTGTAGAGGTGAGCTCTCCCTGTCTAATAGAACTAATATCTATCTATCTATCTATCTATCTATCTATCTATCTATCTATCTATCTATCTATCTATCTATCTATCTATCTATCTATCTATCTAATTCAATTCAATTAAATTCACGCAGCTTTATTGGCATGAACAAATGGAAATGTTGTAATCTAATCTAATCTATTTTTCTATCTATATCTATCATCTATCTATCTGAGTGGTCACTTGTTAGCTGACAAACAGGTTCATTGACTCGCATTTCAGAGCTAACGTGTATTTATCAGTGATTAGGTAAAAGCTGATTGATTGATCGATGGGTTGATTGACAGGTGTCGCTGCTGTCAGACAGTCACACAGCCTCACTCGGCAGCCTGTGTTTTTTTCGGGGCGTTTGTTTCGCTGGCTGCTGACAAGACGATGGCCGAGCATGTTTGGCAGCTTGGTTTTCGGGGGACATTCTGCCATAAAGTCTTGTCCAGAACAGGGGACGTTAAGGATCTAGCGGGTTATCGTTCGGGATATTTGAGCATACCTAGAGGTGTCCATCCAGATACCATGACAACGGTGACAGCAGAAATCCAGACAGGCCGGCAGCGGGAATCCTGTGCAGTTTTCCTGGCCTGCTGAGAATCTGTATTCACCTCGTCCCTGTTTACCCTGTTGTTTTTGCAGCCAGTGACACTGCAGTCTCCACAGGGTGTTATGATTCCTTGTGCATACACCAATTTTTCAGGGGCAGGATGCAAAATGTTTTTTTTTCTCCTTTTTTTACAAGCGGTTATCGAATGGCAAAGAGTGATCTGTCTCCACCCTGTAGACGGCTGTGAATTTGAGCTGCATTAATCCCCAACTTTTTCCATAACCTATTAACTGTTTTGAGTAATCATCAAAATTCTTACAGCTTCTTAAATCAGATTATTTTCTGTTTTTCTTAAGTCTTCTACAATAGTAAACTGATGATCTTTGGGTTGTGTTCTGTTGGTCTGGATAAACAACATTTTTAGGTTGCATCTTCAGCTTTGGAAAACAGTGATTACCATTTTGAACCATTTTATGAACCAAACAACTATTCGATTAATCGAGTCAAGCACATGATATAAAATCCTGTACACCTGTGTGCAGTGTGAAGACCGGTAACTGTAGAAAATGTTAGCTGTTTTGCATTTTTAACTTAGGGCTATATAGTGTAGGGCTGCAACTAATGACTATTTCGATAGTCGATTAATCTTCTAATAAAGTATTAATCGATTTGTTAGTTGTTAAAGGTCTTTTACTCTTATACTGTATATCACTAAAGAAAATATAAATCAATCAGATTGAGAAGCTGGAACGAGAGAATTTGGATATTTTCTACTTAAAAATGACTCATTTGATTAATCGATTAACCAAATGTCAATAATGTAATGGTTGGCAATTGATTAAATAATGGACAAGCAGGTTTTTAGCAGCCATTCAACAAATGGGCAAATACAGTATGGACATTGTTTTTGATGTCATTTCACGCCACACTAACGCAGTTCAGATGCAATATCCATTTAATCATCTGTATTAGGAAATGAGTGGCACCATGTTCATCCTGTTCCACCGACTCTCACATTAATTGTTCCTCGCTCCAGGTCTAAAGCCTACAGTGATGTTGGAGCCTCACGTGCGTGTACGCCCCCACGCTCTGAAAAAGCATCATTGTATAATAATGCATACATCTCTGTCAATGTTTATTTCTACCATCTGTAATAATCCCAGTAGTAGTACTTTAGTAGAAGTAGTTACCCTAGTAGTGGCCTAATAGGGTCTTCTTTTTGTATTGTAGCCTAAATGTCCCAGACTGACGCCATAGACCTGGACAATAAAACAATATCATTATGTAACAGCATTATTTACATTATCAGGAAATCGTTCGACTTAATATCAATAGTTTCAATCACTAAAACAATGGCATTTCAATCATAAATATGTTTCCCTTGATATTAAAGCAACCATTGAAATAAATAGCCAGTCCTAATTCAAAATGATCAATAATCATCCGCAGACATGATATACTTTATATTAATATATGTTCTAGCTCTATTATCTGCTTCCTTCCCAGAAAAGAAGAATATCATCCACATATCTTTTGTTGACTGATTTTCTTTGTGGAAATAACTTACTTACTCCAATAGTATTGTATATGTATATCTTAATTAGAATCCCTCCTATCTTTGTTTGCCTCCTTTTGAATCTTTTATCACTTTGCACTCTGTATCAGTAAAGGTATGGTACCTCAGTCCTTTGGCTTTTTCGATCAGTTCATCCATTTCCTGGTCAACAGACTTTCCAAGAGTAGTTATGATGGGGCTTAAAGTTGTTGTAGGGCAATAAAACTTGATGGTTCAGTGAATGTTGTTGTTCTAGTTATAGCAGTAGAGCTCAAAGCAGAGCTTGTATTTTTTATGTGAGGGACAGAACAAATGTTTCAGATGTATTAGTCTGAAATTGGACGTGTTGACTTTTATGTTAAATGTATTAACCGGGTTTGTCAAAGAGGTAGAAAGGCCTTTACCTAGAAAATAGGTATGTACGGGCCAAAGTGTTGCTGTGGAGGGATTTATTAGAGGTGTCTGGTTGACTGTCTTATAGGGACTCTGACCCTCATGAGCTTCTTCTCCTTTTGCTGCCACCTCTATTGGAAAAATCCTGCTATACCAAATTGATAACCATGATCATTCTTGCCACTATGTTCAAGATATGAAATTTATATACCGTTACATCTCTGGTCATGTTAAAAGGATAGTTTAACCTTGGCCTCTTTTCCTAAAATCAACTGCATTGTGTTGTGAGGTGTAAAAAAACAGGCTTGTATGTCAGTATTTATTAGTTTCATCTGATGTCTTCATTCTGAATCTATTTCTCTCTTCTTCTTTTTTTCTCCACAGAGCCGCTCTGTGGCTCCTACATTTTCTATCTCACACACGCCGTCACACCACCCTACCCACTAACTGGCTGCTAGGCAACATGGCCCTGTGAATGGGGTGTATTTTTATATCTGTGTGTGTTCAGGGCTGGAGACATTAAGAGAAGGAAAAACATCCCTGCTGCAGCCTGGTTTTTACGCTGTGTGCAAAGGGTTGCTGAGTGGTTGATATGTCTTAAAAAATTATCACCCCGAGGCATTTACTCCTTTACATAAGGGTGATGTAGTCCACCCTGGAGGGTTAAAGAAAGATATGATATAATTTACCACACATGCACATCAGGCATTAGCTGGATTCAAGTGTAGATGCAAGATTAATTGATTATTAGCCGACTATTACATTAATCATCAACTATTTTGAGAATCGATTAATCAAGTTTACATCGTAAGCTTTGGGAAACAGTGGTCCACATTTTTACACCATTTCATGAACCAAACAACTAATTATTTAATTGTATCAATAATGGATAGATTAATCAACCATCAAAATAGTCATTAGTTGCAGCTGTACCACCAAGGTTCATGAAAATCATAGTTTTTCCTAAAACGAGACCAAAAAAGAAACCTTCTTAGCAAACATCACAATGAAATATATCTCTCTTCTTTGTCTCTGGATTTATTTAGCTGACACATTGACACACCAAAAACACAAACGAAAAACGGAAGAAGCTGTGATATTATTATTTGTCCACCATGCTCTCCATCAGCACGACGTGCATCCAGTTTTCCATTCATTCTCTTAATACCTGCACATCCCTATATCTGGTATTTCTGCCTGTTATTTTCTGTGAGTGCTTCTAAGCTAGGGCGTAATCTCTTTATTAGTTTGTATGCATTACTATCGTCATCATATTCGTTTGACAACAGCAGGCAAGGAAAATGATGCAGGAACATTTTCGGCTTATAAAAGCAAGCATTGTGTACGCTGGTGTTTTGTGCCCATTCAGTGACCTTGATAACACCAGGGAAGTATTCATCAGTGCCGTTCTATTGGCTGACATCTGTTGGGCTGCGGAAGCTGTGAAAATGCAGAGTTGACGTGCTGTTAGTAAAAAAACATGATACTGAGGTTCTCTGTCCGTCATCATAACTAATTACTGCAGATCAGTAGATTTTGCAAATCATGCTATACACTATATAGACTGAAACCCACCTGATGCGTTTTGGCGGCACACACATGCATAGCGTTCTCCTGGACATAAAGCCATCTTAGCTAAAGTATCCTGCTTCTGCACCCTAGAGCGTCACTGTGACAGTGACATTGACAGAGACATATCACTGAGAAAGTACAACACTACTGTTAATAAATGCACTTTTATCTCCGTAGTGAAATTGGAAGTCCGTTTCTCATAGTTGTTGCAAACTGAAATTATTCAACTTCAATTCCAAAGAAAGTAGCTATCTGCTGTCCTAAAAGTCAATAGCAGTCATTAACTGACCGTCACCTAATTTGTATAATTGGTTGTGTGCATGCAAATGTGCATATCACTCTAAATATGTTATGTTTTGTTTTTTGTTTTTTGTCCATCAATTTTACATTTACGTTCCTCAGTGTAAGGCAGGTCTGCCAATTTGCAGTTTGGATTTGGAGAAGTAAACACCTGCTTTTACTGTGCCTTTGAATGAGCTTCTTCTAGGAGCACCAGAAAAAGTTTCTAGATTTGTCAGAAATCGCCTTTTTGATAAAATAGTACTAGAGGGGTCTGAATACTTGCTAAATGTTATGACAAAGTTCACACTCTGCCTTTGGGTGAAACAGTTCAGAAAAACATGAAAACATTTTACTTCTAAAGCTGACAGATATTATTATGTCTGAGAACTCAGTTATGAGAGAGAACAATGTAGTTAAAGATGAAAAATTTACAGATTCATTGTTACATTACTGGAAATAAAAGAACAAATGCTACTTTATATCTCTATTTCTTTTTCTCCTGTACTGAAAATGTACTGTATTGATACACTACCTAATGTTTGCGATATAGGTGATACATGGATGCCATTCACAGCTAATTATTTCACTTAGCACCACCTATATTCACCTATAGTGAATCTGAATCTCTGCCACACACTGCTTCTGTAGTACAGTGCTGTAGTATCTTGCAGTATGGCCGACATTAGTCTTCTGATACCATTATTGGTGTTCTTCCCACCTACTGATTGTTTGGGGATTTGGTAGTGCAAGGTCTTAAATAATGGAGCGTACAGCCACTACAAACCTATCTACCTACATAGTGAAATAAACTGATGGATAGTGATTTACTTTGCAACACGGACATCTGCTGTAAACCTAATGAGGAATAAGGGGGTATAGAATATGACTGATGAGTGTAAGCATTGTGAGCATGTTAGCATGCTGATGTTAGCATTTAGGTTAAAACACGACTGTACCCATTTACATCCTCTCAGAGCTTCTAGTAAAGTCTTGTTATGTGGATGTGGGGATCCTGAGAAACTAGAACCGTGGTAGAGAATCTAGGTTTTCAGGCTGTGCAAACAGAGAGCATTTCAGTCATTGACAGGTCTTTACATAACTCTTCCACTCAGAAATGTGGACGCCTCGGGCGAACAAGCAGATCATGTAGTTGATCTTTTGAACAGCAGGAAAACAAGGAACGATGCAGCTTCCAACTCAAGGAAATAGCCATGTTTAGACCATATCCATCATTTTATATTTTGCCACATGGCTAATGAATTTGATTTAATACTCAGTATTGTAACAATGCATCTGTGCATTGCAGAAGTATTTTTTTCAATAGTAATCTATTACAATATAGTGAAAAGTCAAGCAAATGGTGACATCCTTATTGCTTTTGTTGTCTGACCAAGATCCCAAAACTCAACATATTCAATTTAAAATAAAACAAAATCATGAAAAACATTTCTTACATTTGAGATAATAGTGATGACATTACTACTACTGCATATAAAGTAGGAAATTAAAAACTGCATTATTACCTCAAGGTTTTTTGAGCTGAGGTAGCAATTAAATTGTTCAATGACAAACCACTGAAGGATGAAGATTAAATGTGAATCCTGTCAAAACTCTTTGGGATTCAAACAAAATAAGCAAACAAATTACTTAAATGTTGATAAGATTTTATTCCTAATTGGTTTGTAGTGTTAACTGATGGTGAGTGTGTTTACTGTTACAGAGATACAACTATCTTGATCATGACACCATGTCATCACCGTTTTAATTTCTTTGTCTATCAGTTTAGATTCTCTCCATTGAAAAAGATTTCCTTAAATCGAAAATTAATCTGGGGCCAATCAAGGACTGCACCAAGCACTCTAGCATTAACATTTGTATAGTATAAAGAAATTTGACTTGGTAACAACAGTTGAACAAGAACAGGAGTTTCTTGGAGGTTTTCCACCGTTCTTCTAGCTAGATTTGGCAGAAGACTGATTCAAACACTTGCTGATAGTAATGCGAAGAGAAATGGGAGTTTACACCAGGCATCAATTATATTAGCACAAATTCTATGGATTCCTTGCATTTTCTAATGTTCCTGGTATTACTGGTTTTACTGGTGAGTAGGTTAATGAACACAATTATCTTCTAAATGATTTGTATTGTTGCTTCTTTCCTGCAGCTCCCTATTCTGGCCTCCTCTGTTGTCAGTCTTTACTTCTTGGAGCTGACTGATATTTTCCAGCCGGTGCATTCTGGGTACAGTTGTAATGACCGCAGTCTGTCTCTGCCGTACATCCTGCCCAGACAGGAAGTCTGCCCACTGCCTCTGCTCTTCAGCTTGGCCTTTGCCGCTCCCACTGCCACCGTGAGTAAACCTCTTGTGTGTAGCCTGGTTTATACTTATGCGTTGTTGACGCAAACCCCTAAACTACACTATGTGTCTCAGTAGACGGTGTAGCTACGTTCTCAGATGTATAAACTACACTTTAGTCTTACACTGAAACTCATAGTCGATGTTTGGCTCACCTGCTCATTGACTTGGCTGTGATTATATATGATGAGAGTGACAGTTTTTTTTTTTTTTACACTAAGGCTTATGTCCTGCTGTGATTATTCTTTCCCTTGGTATCAAGGATCCTCCTCTAACACAGTTTAATATTATTAGAGTTAAAAAAACTCCTGACCCTTTTTTTTTTTTTTTTTTTTTTTTTTTTTTAATGTAGATGAATACGTGCATTGATTTTTTTTCCAGGGAAAAGCCATCCTCCCACAGTCAGTTTTGTATCCAACATGTTTTTACAATGCAGTGGGAGAGAAGAAAAAGACATTTTCCATGCTTCACTAACATCAAATGCGAATTAGCCAGAAAGTGTAACCATCTTCATTATAATACTTATAATACTAAATGAGTGGTTTGTTGAGTAAAATAGCCTGTTGAAGCTCTCAGTAATGACTGAGTTCTATTTTCAATTTATTTTAATAGGACTATTGTGGTATGTAGCAGGGAAAAAAATCTTTTTAGCCAAGAAATGCTTCTGTTAACAGGTTCCTATCTGGAAATGCTTAATTGAATTGCTAAAGTCTGAAGGCTGATTTATGGGATTTATCCTATGCTCTACCCTAACAAGCACTTTCCCAGAAATGTAACTACATGCCTGCTCAGTGGTGCCGATCGGTACAGAGAGTTCAATTGACTTTTCCTCAATCTCTCTAGTGGTTGTAAATGAAAATCTCCTCTGACGTCTTTTGTCTTTGCAGAATTGGATTAATTTTAGTAAAAGTACTGCTGTCACACTCCAGTTGCCTCGCTAGCTCCAAATCCACTTAGTTTCAGATTATTGTTTGTAGTACAAGAAGGAGCCAAAATAAATTCATTACAGTCGTATAGAAATGCCAACACAAAAAATGGTGTAAAATATCTTTAAAACATGTCCTAAAGCTAAAGATGGAACTTAAAATGTCTTTTTTGTCCAGACCAACAGTCCACAACCCAGAGATTATCAGTTTACTATTATAGAAGACACCAGAAAATATTCAGAAGCGAGAAGCAGAACCAGAGAATCTGGACATTTTCTACTTAAAATGATTTAAAATGATTAATCAATTATCAAAATAATTGCTGATTTCTGTAATAGTTGGCATCTAATCAAATAATCCACTAATTGTTGCAGCTCTAGTATGTGGTCTATGGTAAAGGCTCTGTGTAGAATCAATGTAGAATCATAAATCAGTGTCAGAGTCCACCAGCTATCATGTCACCATCTACTCTAATTATGAATTGATGAAGGTCTCAGAAAAAAAAGTCTGTGTTGTGTTGGTTTTGAGCCCCAGAGTACTTTTTGGAAAAATAAGAAAAAACAAAATGTCAAGCCCTAAACTAGCATGTATGGGACTGACTTACCTGGCTTAGCTCAGCTGCCTTGCTAACCCTTACCATTGTAAGCTTTGGTGTGAAAGTATATATATATATATATATAACAACAATGTTTGGAACTGAATATTTATAAGATCTAGGAATCAAAATAAACAGATAACAAGTCTTTAAAAAAATGATTATCTTGTCTTGTCTAATAATTGTCTTGTCTACTTTATTATGTTTCTCTGTGACTAGATTCTGATAGGAGAGGCCATTCTGTACTGCTATCTGTCCAGGAGGACGACGGCCACCCAGACTGAAGCCAACATCAATGCTGCAGGCTGTAATTTCAACTCCTACATTCGCAGAGCTGTCCGCTTCATAGGTGGGAGGACACATGCGTTATATACACACAGCAGATTATTACAAGCATGCTTTCAAGTGACGGCAATTAAACACAGAAAGACAAATATACAAAGAATCAAATAATATGATTGTTAAAATAAATGGTCCGGCCTTTTTACGAGGTGTTTGCATGTTTTATGTAATCTCCATCACAGTCTTTAAGAAACCAAATATGCAAAGTGAGACATTTTGCTATTGTTTTTCACAGGCGTCCACATCTTTGGCCTGTGTGTAACTGCGCTGATAACTGATATTCTGCAGCTGTCCACTGGTCAGCACACCCCTTATTGGCTGGATGTGTGCAAGCCCAACCTAACCCACATTAACATGTCGACCTGCGACGAGGCTTTTATTCTGGAGGACATCTGCTCCGGACAAGACAGCGGTCTCATCAATGCTGGGAGGTAAAGCTTTTGTCTCACTGAGTGAGTGAGCGAGTGCGTCTGCGGATGTGTGTGGGAGTTTGTGAGTTTGTGTGTGTGTGTTTATGAAAATCTTTTTTTTAAATGTCTGCTTTCAGAACACACACACTCACAGGCTGTAATTGTAGCTTACAGTCCTAGACTTGTTTTCTGCTGTGCCGTCGTTGTTATGGTTACCAATCTGTTTTTAGGACAAGCACTGAAACAGGAAATCATGAGCTACATTTTTAATCGATCATCCAGGTCCAGAGTCACAAAGGTTCTAAAGTGGCTGTTCTACCATGAGGAGATTTCTTTGGATTTCTGTGATGTTTTGCTGAAAACTAGCTAGAGAAATTTCAAAAACTGCTGACCTCCAAACTGATTGATTTGTTGCTCAGAGTAAACCAGAGTACAACGCACTGTAATACACGGGTGATTATTAGTGTGGCTGCAAACTTTCGACTGTAAATCTGATTAACAGTAGTAGCGGGTGTAACACTATATAGTTGTGTTCAAAATAATAGCCATGTGTTTATAAAACGTCAGTAAATCCAGATCCTTATCATTTTTATTTCAATGCATTGGGAAGACTGCTTTTTATAACCTAAACAAATATTAAAAAAAAAAAATAAGTTAAAAAAAAATCACTTAATTACTAAGACAAATTGATATTAGGCTGTTCAAAGACAGCAGTGTCTGCGTTTTTCTTTAAAAACTTACATTACATTTAAGGTAATATACTACATTTCCCAACATAACTGAGAGTTATGTTGTGCATCAGAACTTCACAGCTGGTTTTTAAGACACAGTTTTATATGGGCTGAATACATTTCTCTGTAGACTGAGCATTTTGAACATGTGACATTATATATAGAACAACTGAACCTTCTTATGATCAAAAAGATATTATTATCTACCTTTCTATGATATGGAACCTTTAAGGCAATATTTTCCCTCAGATCTTCCACTTATCAATAATAAATTAGACATATGCTTATGGTGTTTTAGCCTGAAGCTCAGATGACACAGTAGTTTTTACCTTTTAAGAAATAGTTTAACAGTGCCTTGCAGTCTCTTTAACATCAGAAAAAAACACCAGTGGAAACATGTCTTAAGAAATAAAAATGTAATAATAGAGTCTTAAATTAACATCCAAGCAAAAATGCAGGTAGGGGTTCATTACTTGGCACTTGAACATGGAACATTTATTTTTGTTAATTATCATTTATTGTAGTGACGTAAGAAATGTAATTATTATGTCTGTCAGTGCAGTCTTGATTCATTGGAATTCTGTAGTTCAGAGGAGAGAATCTGTGCACAAAGTTAAATTAAATATACTTTATCTTTAGTCTATATTGATTTCTGTTTTTATATTTAAACATTACTTAAAGCTTCAGTCTCAATAAGAAAATAAACAATTAATTGTGAATAATTAAATGATTTTCAATTAATTTCCATTTTGATTAATTAATCTTGACCTGATTTTTTTCATAAAAGTTTTTCCCTTGTGTTTCTCATTTCTATTGAAATACTCATTGCAACTTTTTTTTTTAAGTGTTATATAAAAGCTTTACTTACTCACCAAACTTTTAACCGAGTCTCTGTGCTAAAACAAGAAGACTTCCAAGCTCAATTATGTAAAACTGACAGACATGTAGCACGACAAAACGGAGAAGGAGGCTTTTACTCAGGCGTAGCACCATTTGTTTCATTTGTTTGTCAATCACTTCATCGAATGAGCACAGCTGAGATATCAGGGAGCTCAATGCAATTTTCTCACAAATCCTGATTTATTTCCCAGCCTGTAATTGTCCTGTCTTCGAGCACACATTTCATGACATTAGGTGGAACATGCATGCACAGAACTCACTAAAATCACAAACACTGCACATTCACGTCTGAAACAGTGAGAGAGCTGAATTGTACTGGAGCATATTTTACTTGGTGCAAGATTTTCTTCATGTACACAGACAGTAAGCTGCTCCACACACGTGAAATTACCTGGAGTATAGCTCCAGAGCTCCAAATCTCAGGGAATTTTTTAATTAACATTTTTCTTCTGAAGTATCAAAAAATATGTATTTTTCCATTGGCATAATTAAGATACAAAATGTAACAGGAATAGTATGGAAACTTGTAAATGGAGTAGAGTGACTGTGAAATCTGCTATTCTTCTCTCAGAATTCTCAAGATTATTAAAAAAATCCAGATAATTCTAAAGTGTAGTTTATTATATCTTTGTTGATGATGTTATTCTAATAGGATTATGTGTATGTATTATCTTTATGGGACAAAATGTCTGCACAAGGTAAATAATGCCACAGCAGAGGAAAAATGTCTGTCGAAAGATATATAATATACAGACATGTACGGGTTCTTATACATCAGAAACCTGCATGAAAGCTGTAAATACTCATAAGCATGATTTAATGGGATCAGGATGATCCTGCAGAAAGAGAGGCTTCCTCCCTGTGAAACATTCCTGATTAAAAATGGTTAAAAATGAACTAACAAGTGTCATTGTACAAGTTGAAATTTAATAGCAGATTGGAACACTTTGACAATGGACCTGTTGGCCCTGCAAATAAAATCAAACCTTCATTGCCCTTTATTTTTCTCTTCATGCACTGCATTTATTAAACACCTGGTAGGGCTGCAACACACACAGACACACACACACACACACACACACACCTCAGTGTTTCTTTGAAAGTCACTTCCCTATTGCAGATGAATATTCAGCATTGTCCTTAGCTGTCTGAACATTATAATTAGCCTTTATGCTAATTATCACTGTCATTATCTTTTTCTTTCTTTATAGAAAGTCTTTCCCTTCCCAACATGCAACTCTGGCTGCCTTTGCTGCTGTCTACATCTCAGTAAGTTAACACACACACATACTGCAAATGAGACCAGTCTTTTGCAGATTTCTTTTTTTCCTAAATGATTTACAGAAATGACTAAATATGTTTTCGCTGATATCTGACAGATGATCTGTTTTTGTAAACTTGGGTATTTCAGATGTATTTCAATACGGTGCTGACAGACTCAGCAAAGCTCCTGAAGCCTCTCTTGGTGTTCTCCTTTGTCATGCTGGCCATCCTGGCTGGGTTAACCAGGATCATCCAGTTCAGGAACCACCCTGTTGACGTCTACTGTGGCTGGTTACTGGGAGCAGCCATCGCTGTTTATCTGGTAATGTAGTCACATGCCATTTCATTTTTTTTTTTTTTTTGCAGGAGCAGAAATTCAAGCAAAGACTGTATTCAGGATTTCAAAATTAAAAGTGCTTGCTGTCCCTTTACTATTTGCTATAGCAAATGATTCATTGGCTATTTGGCTAAGGTCTGAGCCAAGGAACAATATACAAGCTCTTAGTTTATGCTGATGACTTACTCCTTTACATATCAAATCTTTCTGTATCACTCCCCTCAGTCCTAAACAACTTATATCAATTTAGCTGTTTAACTGTCTGGCTATAAACTCAATTTCAGAAAAATTGATTTACAGTACTTGCAATCAAAATTTTGTAAGGAAATTGCTAGACCATAGAGCTTCTAAGATTGGTTTCAGGTTTTAAATACTTAGGTATTTTTTACCACTATGTCCCTGCTAGACCTTTTGAACAGTAACTTTATCCCTTTGCTCAAAAGTAAAAATATGCATAGTCGAGATGGTGTCAACATTTTCTATGAAAACCACCTTGGTGGATTACCCAACCAAAGGACAGTAGAGTTGTAACAGTATTATTACAGTACATTGAATGCACCTGCCTTTGGATATATATTAGGCATGTCTTTGCTTTAGTATCTAAATTCTTGTAGTGTATATAAACTAGATAGATAGAATATATCATCTCTTTTTGTTTGTTTGGTGTAGATTTAACCTGCAAGTTAATCGGGTATGTGGTGTCATTGCTACGATTATCCAAAGTTTCAGTTGAGCTTCTTAATAGATTCAAAACTGTTGAACTAGACCTACTTGAGGCTTATAAAAATAACATTTTAATATTGTGTGCTACGCTACATTTTTAAAATATTCTGGAGATTCACCTATCCATACAGAGGGCATCTTATTATGTAAATAAAGTACAGGAATCTCTATTGTTACTGTAGTACATGCTCAGGTTCAGTGTAGTTTAATGAGCTAAACAGAGAAATAGATGTTCAACTTGTGTGTAGAAATTGGTAGATATTCTCACATTATATTTAATCCCTCCCACACACCATCACCCTGCAGCCAACGCACACACATACACACACAGGCAGAGGCCTCTAAGCCATCCTACTCTTTTGTTGTTTGGCCTTCCCCTCCAAGAATAAGCATTTGGTACATCAGGTATACACATCTACTCAACTCCTGCTCCATCAGCTCTGCAGCAGATGATGTAGAATCACAAATGTCCCTGTAGTCCAGGGAAGTCAAACTCAATTTAGTTCATGCGCCCATTCACCACAATTTGATCTCAAGTGGGCCTGACTGATAAGAAGTTATCTATAAAAAAAAAAAAACCTCCTCACAAAATTTTAACATACATTAAATATGCCTTAAATTATGTTACTTAAAAAAAATAAAACTCTTTTCTGTGCATAACAATAGGTTATCTAGGTCCAGTAACTTCTGTTACAGTAAAATGTATTTGCATTGTTACCACATGTCAATAATTATAAAGGTTGTGTTCCATATATATGAAATCGTATCCAAGCAAAATATAACCCCATTAATGTAAATATTTAGAGACATGACATTTGGGTAGAAATTGGAAAGCTCTCTAGCGGGAACTCTGCAGAACTGTAAATATGACTTTGATTTTCCTGAGGAAACTGAGTTTCACAGCTGTGATGGAGCTCAGGACTCAATCATGGATGACCCCTATGTTGCAAGTGATTTGTTTTCTCCTCTATTATCAGCCTGAATTGCTACTGCCCTTTGTGTCGAACAAACCTAACGACTCTTCCATCATAGAGTGGCTTCGTAGCTTCCATTTATTTGTGATGTGTTTGATTGGAGTAAGCCAGAGGCAGTCTGAAACTAGGGTTTTCACACCCAAAATGTGAGCGTTAGCAACCCTGTTGTATAGAGTGTGTTGAATTTAGCCATGCAGTGGTTGTATTAAGAATACCCATTTTTACACCATACGTGGAAGTCTTTAAAAAAGTGTGGTTAGCCATAGAAATTTTTATTACTGCCTATCGGAGCTGGAGGCCATTAATACCCATCACTTCTGCAGAGTCATGTAACCCAGAGAGTGAATGTTGATTTTAGCTTTTCCTACTAAAGACAAAAGCCAGATGTTAGTGGATGTTAGTGGGTGTTTTGACCAGTGTAAAAGGGGCTATATTGTCACTATAAGTACAGTTCTTATGTAATTGTTCTGGAGTTTACATTAAAAAATTTGAAATCCTAATGTGACAGGTTGAATATTGGCTTTCAACTAGGCTCTTATTTCCCATATCACTATTCAGAAGGAACAGGGTGAAAATAGTTATGAGAAGTAAAGACCACAGGCAAGTATAGAAGAAATATGGTTATATGGTCCTCTCGCTCTTTAACATATAGTTTATATAGAGAATTATACAATTTACTGTGTGTTGTTTTCAGCGATCAAAACAAGCACTATTAGAGTCAGGGAATTTACAAGATGGTAGCTGTTGTTTTGTAAATGGCCTTCACTTGCCCACCAGTTTTTTTGTTTTGCCTCGTGGGATAATTTGAGTCCTCTGTGTAGGGTATAATTAGTCTCAGTAGAGAATTCAGCCCCAGAAACGCCACAGACCCACAGAATGACTGCAGACAAAGCTGCCTTGATTTTGGGAAACTAATACTAAATACGCCACCATTTAAGCTGCAGACTACATGTTTTTGGCCCAAATGTCCACTGGTATTCTCAAACTCAGTCAGTTACTTTTGATTATCCTGACAACCAGTAATTCATTTCTTTTAAATGATTTGCTCTGTACTATTGGTAATAATGATGTACAATTATAATAATACATGTTTAATAATTCTTTAGTGACAACTTTGTTGTTCTCAGTTCTCACATGTTTGCCTCATGCCCCTCTATAGCTCACTGTATGTACGTATGTATGGATGTGTATGCAGGGTGTGTATGCCGTGGGGAATTTCCAGCCTAGTGAAGATCGCTCCAGAAGTCAGCCGCCCCTCCCCACCCTGAGAGAGCCCCCTCTCTCCTCTCTCTCCAATGTCACCCAATCAACAATCAGCAACAGCCACCAAGGTAAAGCCAAGAATGCCAGGTGTTTGTGAGAATTACTGATACTGCCATTTGATCTGTCACCTATTGGTAGAATACATTTTCTCAATAGAAAAATGCTGCACACTCTCGTTTTGATATGAAAAAATCGGAACATTTGCTGATAGCATAGGCACACTGCGCACCAGGTGAAATGTCATTAAAATTTCAATAGAAAAAATTGTTTGCTGTAAAGTAAAGATGTAAAAAGAAAAATCATAAAGAACAAGGCAGGCAAACAGGAAGATGGTTCCACAGAAGAAGAGCCTGGTAGTTGAAGGCTCTGCCTCCCATTTTTATTGTAGAAATTCTGGGAACCTCCAATAGCCCTGCATTTTGGGAGCTAGTGTTCCGATGGGTGATATAGAACTATAGAATTATTTAAGGTAAGATACAGCCTGACTGTTAAGAGCTTTGTAGGTGAGGAAGATTTTGAATTTAATTCTTGATTTTACAGGAGGCCAGTGCAGAGAGACTAATGCAGGTGAGATATGATCCCTTCTTCTACCCTTACGAAAATTAACCATGGTTTTACCATGGGAAATACCGTGGTTTTACCATGGTTTTTTGGGTCATGGTTTACCATGGTTTTTTTGTGGTAACCATGGTTATACTATGGTTTTTATGTAGTAACCATGGTTCTACCATGGTTTTTGGAAGTACCATGAACCAACCATAGTAATACTATGGTATCCAAAAACCATGGTAGAACCATGGTTACTACATAAAAACCATAGTATAACCATGGTTACCACAAAAAAACCATGGTTAACCATGGTTACCCAAAAAACCATGGTAAAACCACGGTATTTCCCATGGTAAAGCCATGGTTAATTTTCGTAAGGGTAGTGCCTGTTAATATACACACAGCTACATTCTCACCTTTGCTATGTTGCATAGATTAAAGAAGCCAGTCCTAGAAATATGTTTAAGGTGTGTAAAGAATGACATATCTTGATACAAGATGACTCCCATCTCTTATAGTAGTGCTAGAAGCCAAGTAGATGTCATCCCAAAAAGCTACATGGATATCACTGCATATTGAATTTCATAGGAGTTCAGGCCTGAACACAATAGCTTCATTTTTTTAGGTCATCCAGAATTTTAGGTCATTGAGACATGCTTGATGTTTTGCTAGCTGGTTGGCTTCATTTGGCTTAATTGACAGTTGTGCATGACAGTGGAAATGAATAGTGTTCTAATTGTTTTACAGAGTGGGAGCATATAAAGGGTGAATAGAATTAGTAAGTGGTAACACAAAACCTGAATACACTATATCGCTATAGAAAATTAAACCCACAGAGTTCAAACGGTGAAAGTGATGACAAAGTTGTTTTGAAAACTCTTAACAGTTTAATAATAATATTTTAATAAATGAATATTTTCTTATTAATGACCAAAATCTTTTTGACTTGACTTCAGCAGTTTGACCTCTCCATGCTGTCTTTTGATAGGCCACCACACCCTGGCCCCCAGCCAACCAGAGCCCATCATCACAAGGACGTCGTCCCACACGTTGTCCCCCAACCAGGCGGAGCCGATCCTAACAAGAAGCTCCTCCTACCGAGAGCCGTCTCTGAGCCAGTTGAAGAGAGCCAGTGCTGAGGTGGAGGTGATAAGTCCGTCCAGTCCCCTAGGCAACATGGACAACATGATGACCTTCAGCAGCAGCACTCTGCCAAGGTGACTGTATTTAATGGATTTTTTTTTTGTCACCGCAGGTTTACAAGTAGTAACATTTCACATCAACTATGTCCATCATGGCTTCGGAAAATTAGGTGGTGTGCAGGTGTTTGTTTGCAGTTCTTATTTAAAGGTAAAATAGACTGTCGGTCTTTACATTTTAAAATATTTTCTAGTTGCAGTAGCTTTAAAATGGAACACAAAATAATTTATTACACATAGAAATTCATTAAGTGGTCTGTTTTTAGTTTTTTTGAAATAGCCCCCCCTATGTAAAAATTCTGAATATGTGTTTATGTGATACAGCATGTAAAAGAAAGATGCTGGGGCTTATTGAAGTGGAAACCAGGCAGAGCTAAAAGTTTGCTGAAGTTGGAAATGAACGTTTTTAAGAAGTTTCATTTGCCAGCATTGAAGCTAAACTACTCAAGTAGCGTCATGCATGTAAAGTAACTTTAATTCCTTTTTTTATGCTAAATACTATTTTAGGACTTTTTATATGATATATGACCTTTTTGGAACGACAGACAATAGTATGGCATGACCGTTTTTGACTAACATACTATAGTTTATTCGAAATTTTATAGTATGACCGTTTTTGAGCAACATAATATAGTATGAGCATTTTGGAGCAAAATAGTATATTATGACCTTTTTTGAGCAACATACTATAGTATGACGTTTTTTGAATGACATACTATAGTATGACCTTTTTTAGTCAAAATATAATAGTATCACCCCTTTTGAACGACATAGTATAGTATGACCTTTTTTGAGCGACATACTATAGTATGACCTTTTTTATTTGAAATATTATAGTATCACCCCTTCTGAGCGACAGACTATAGTATGACCTTTTTTATTCAAAATTCTATAGTATGACATTTTTGAGCGATAGACTATAGTATGACTTTTTTTATTCAAAATATCATAGTATGACCTTTTCTATTTAAAATATTATAGTATCACCCCTTTTGAGCGACATAGTATAGTATTACCTTTTTTGAGCAACATACTACAGTATGACCTTTTTTATTCAAAATATTATAGTATGACCGTTTTTGAGTGACATACTATAGTATGACCTTTTTAATCGAAATATTATAGTATTCTTTGAGCATTTTTGAGTGACATAGTAAAGTATGACTTTTTTGAACAACAAACTATAGTAGACTGTAGACTATAGTAGACTGTTTTTGTCAACATACAATGTGGGACATGCTTAGAGGTTTCACTGCACAACCTATTACCCCCCGTGTGAAAATGAAAAACAAAAATCTCTCTGAATCTCATGAGTAGTTTCCAAACCCTTGTTCTAGCTGTGTTTCCTTTTCTTTGCCTCCATGTGTTCCGCCCTAACTCGGCATAGCTTGTGTTTTTGTGGTGATTTGCAATTTTCCCTGCTGGCCATAGCGTAGGCAGCAAAGACAGGTTAACCAGTTTGATTAATATTGCTCAGCCCCACGATAAAAGAAATCCCTACTTTTTTTACAGATACTGGATAAAAGGCAGATTTTAAAGGTGCTTCTTGCATTATGGTTTTAAATTCGACCTGATCAAAAAATCTCATTTCATATCTCATGTCATGTGGGTCAAGGGATAAAAATCCTGTGCTGTACACCACATCAAGACCAATGAAAATTAATGAAGATAGTAGCTGTGATTTGGGGAAAGTCATTATACCGTAAGTTTCAGCTTCTGTCATTGCATTGCTCTACCTGTTGAATGGTGTTTTTGCAATTGGCTCCTATTGTTCTATATTGGAAAAAGAAGACGGCATGTCTGTAAGCTAAACTTGGTAATCATCTGCAGTTGTTTTTTGAGGGACATTTTGCAGCTTTATTTATAAGGGAAAAGACTGCAAATGTGGGAAAAGAGACTGCTCAGGGCATTTGTGCTCACGTGGTATGCGCCCTAACCATCGGCGTAGTTGACCTTTAGAGATTTTGCACCCCATTTTGTTCAATGTCATCTCAAAATATTTTCCTACACAGCCAAACTGAGAACTGCCTTCATAGCATGCAAAGTAATTAGAAGACACTGCTGCAGGTAATAAGCTGATCCAGTTTACTGCAGCGCTGGAAATTTTAATACAGGACCATATCTGCCACACTTGTACAGTAGCATTAA
Organism: Eupleurogrammus muticus; assembly: GCA_036785175.1. Classification (NCBI taxonomy): domain Eukaryota; kingdom Metazoa; phylum Chordata; class Actinopteri; order Scombriformes; family Trichiuridae; genus Eupleurogrammus; species Eupleurogrammus muticus. The sequence continues at coordinate 10,551,925 of JAYKQN010000014.1, read as the reverse complement.
TAACTTCATTATCATGGTAAATGAGAGCCAATTTTAGTGAGAATTTTCAAGAAAATACCAGGAATTCTATTCATTATGTTATCATCTCTAATATCAGTTAAAGGTCCCATATTTTAGCAAGAGAGATGTTTTGTTGTTGTTTTTTTGAAATTAAGAAGATATAATTGTTTTATAAATGCTGTCCTGGTGTTACAAAAACTCAATCCACACTGAAATACACAGCCTTTATTCATAAACAGAATAGCATAGAGACAAAATGACAGAGCACCAGGGAGAAGTTTGAGAGAAGAAATGATTTTTGTTTTTTAAAATCACAAATAAATGGGACAATGCCAAAACTGTCATGTAAAACTTGGTACAAAGAAAAATAAAGGTTACAATTATACTTTTAAATGACATGAAATTGACATGAACACAAAATGTTCATTTCGTAATACCTCATAAGTGGTGGCTGATCGGGCGACACGGTGGAGCAGTGGGTAGCACTGTTGCCTCACAGCAAGAAGGTCGCAGGTTCAAGACCGCCTTGGGGCCTGGGTCTGGGACCTTTCTGTGTGGAGTTTGCATGTTCTCCCCGTGTCTGCGTGGGTTTTCACCGGGTACTCCGGCTTCCTCCCACAATACAAAACATGCTCAGGTTAATTGGCAAAAATCTAAATTGCCCATAGGTGTGAGTGTGTGTGTGAATGGTGTGTGAATGGTGTGTGTGCCCCACGATTGGCTGGCGACCATCTGGGGTGTATCCCTGCCTCTCGCCATAAAATGCGCTGGGATAGGCTCCAGCAGACCCCTGCGACCCTGAAAAGGAATAAGCGGGATAGAAAATGGATGGATGGATGGATGGTGGCTGATCTGACCATTTATCTGAGTAGATATTTCCTGCCGACATATAAGAATCTGTTCTTTATATGCCGCAAACCACCACAGTTGCAGTTGACTCAGTTTGATAATGCAGTTTTCGGTCTATTTCCCTGTCATCTCTTAGCTTTTTTCCATACAAATGTGCTGGCATGACTTGGCGTTTAAACTAGAAGTGTAAATACAATTCGGCATGGCACGGTTCATTTTTCGTGTGGGCAAAATTGCTGTGTTGCTTGTTCATCAGAAAAAGAAGCATTCTTTGTCGGTGTAACTGGAAAAAACAACTAATTTCAAATACTTGGAGAGCACTACACTGAAGCAGCATTGACACACGAGCCTCTGTGAAAGTTCTTCAATTAACTGGAATTCTTCTTGATGACACACAGATATTGGAGTGACTCACCAAAGTCCCGACTGTTGAGATATATACAAAGGAGGCACAGAAGGGGGTGTCACTAACGATTTAAAAATGCCTAACAATTCTACAATATGCAAATTTATTTTGTGTATATGAATATACAGAATCTGTTGGCAAGTGACTGATTATTTTGTAATCCAGTTTTTAAGAATCACCTTTGTTCAAGCTGCACGTTGCAAGTAGGAATTGGCCAAGTGGAATCTCAAGACCTGAAGGAATCTGTCCACAATTTCGCTTTTTATTAGCTTTTACTAGCCTTTTATTAATGTTTATTAGCTTTTACTAACATTTGATCTTTTACGTGACTCTCTCCCCCACCGCTTCTGTCGTCTCTCCCTCCCTTTCTTTTGTAACCTGTGTTACAAAATTGTATGCAGGTGGTGAGAAACTTAATGCTTCATTCTACATCATTTGATTATTTCTCTCATGTACTTGTTAATGACATACTTAGGCCTACTTTATACACCGTATATATATATATATATTTGAAATGCCTGGTTTGCTTTATTTTTTAACTCCAGTGTATAAATGTAGGTCTTTTGACAGTTCGTGATGTATTATTTAAATTTGTGTCCAAAGAGACAGCAAATTTCTTTCTTGTGTCTCCTTTAATATAGAAGTGCCATATTGGATGTGTGTGCAATAGCACACATAGCAGGTGTTGAGCTGGTATTGCAGTATTGCATGTAGTCAAACTGTTTGGCTCCTCATTTTAATTTAAATTTTTGTAATGGATGTCAAATGATCCAGAGCAACACAGCAGGCAAACGTTTTATTTCCTCCCTAAGCTTATTTGATTTCAGATATTCTATTTCAGCTAGATAGTGATTCTAGACTTTAGAGGGCTTCACGAGGTCATTTCCTCATCACAAAACTCAGTTATACAGTTATAGTTGACACTGGCAGTCCAAATTCAGCCATTCACCGCAACATGAGTAGAAATAATAAGTGTCAGACACTATAGTAATTTTGCACAAACAGTAATAGGCTACAACTTATATTCATCAGCAACTGGATTTGACAGAAGAGTTTATTTTCTTTCATGTCTGCAGTCTGGTAATGTTCATGGGAGAACATTAACAAAATAAATAAAAAATAGAAAGGTAGTTAAGTAAATTACTCACACAGCGGTGGCTCAGGAGATAGAGCAGGTCTTCTACTAAGCAGATTATTGGTTGTTTAAATCCTGGGTTTTAAACTCCAAATGGTGAATGACAAGATACTGATAAAAACCTTAAATTGTGTAAAGGTGTGTGAATGATTTTATATATATATATATATATTTATATATAAAATCATTCACACACACACATATATATATATATATATATATATATATATATATATATATATATATATATATATATATATATATATATATATATATATATTGATTTTGATTTCAATATTAATTTTTTACAAAAGTTCAATATTCAATATTTTTTATATCAAACTTATTATTTACCACATTTTTTCACATAGGCTTAGACAACTTTAGTAAATAACTTTTTATATTGCGTTCATAAAGAAAATATTTAATCAAATTCTGATTTGTACATTAGAAAATTGAAATTTTACATTAGATTGAAAAGAATTAAGATTTCTTTTTTAGGACAAATGTCACACAAGTTAATGAAATACACATGCATTCTTTCCATAATCTGCTTTGTTGCTCACACAAACTCCTTGCCTCTCCCTCCAGGTCTCATGGGGGCTCTTCGCTAGAGGAGGGCCGTGTGCCTCGGCGTCACGCCTCCATCCACGCCTCGATGGACTCAACCCGATCCAAGCAGCTTCTCAGCCAATGGAAGAACAAGAACGACAACAGGAAGCTGTCCCTGCAGGTGATGGATGGAATAAGACCAACCTCCTGCTCATCTCCACAGAGGAACATCGAGCTGCGCTGCTCTTCTGAACCCTCGGCCATGGGCCTGGAGGCGGAGCTCCGCGGCGCAACCCACCTGCCCTCCTCCGCTGGCCAGGACTCGGACCTGCGTGCCGGGGCCCACATCCCGGCTCAGTATATGAAACTAGCGGCTAGCTCAGTTCCCATGGCCAACCATAACCACATGGCCCACAATGGGAGCTCGGGATTGAGTGGTGGGGCCAGAGTGTCCATCCAGTCCCGGCCCGGATCCTCCCAGCTGGTCCACATCCCCGAGGAGGAAAACCCCACCTGCAGAGACCAGGAGAGCGAATCAGAGGACAGCATCATGGATGGGGGCGGGTCAGTGAGAGAAAAGTGGCTGAGAGTGACGGAAAAGACCACCATCCCTTGCAGACCACTCAGTGCTGGAGGACAGCCTCGACTTATGCAGGTTTATCCCTCCTTTTCCATCTCGCAGAATCGAATAACTTGATGATCTGGAAATTAAACCCAACAGTTAATTAGAGCCGGACTGATAAAATGACCACTTACTGCAGCAGAGCTGCAACGACTAGTCGATTTATCAATTCCACGCCAACTAATACTTTGATCATCAACTATTCAGATAATTATTTTAAGTCATTTTTAATGTCCAGATTCTCTAATCTGATTATACTTTTTTAAGTCTTCTATAATAGTAATCTGATAATCTTCGGGTTGCGCACTGTTGTTTTGGACAAAAAAAGATTTTAATTTTCAGTTTTGGGAAACATTTGACACGTTTTGAGCCAATTAACGAATTCATGAATTGTTTCGTTGATCACTAGATGGTTGCATTCTATCGGTGTGAATGTCTGCTAGGTGTGTAATGGTACATGGACGTCATCCCAGCATCCAAAAAACATCTGAGTCAGTTCAAGTGTTAGCAGATGGGAGATGGCATCATCCATCAGCGTCCGAGCCTCCATCATTGTAATAAGTTCAGTTAGTTTTTTATTGCGTTTGCAGTAATATAATGCGTGGTTTTACCTCTCTGTCAGTGCTGTCAAACATACGCTGCCCTGCCCTCATTGAGCAGAGGACAGTAGAGACAGGTGCACCAGGATGGTGCTAGTTTAATCAGTTTCTCTTTTTCACGTGCGGTTTTGTGAGGAGAGAGCTGCATACACCAGGTGAAAGTACTCAACATCCTAGCAGTATATTTCTTAGTCCTTATTTTGCTGGTTTATGTAAGCAAATATCAACGGATAGATCGTCATTACATTTTTTCTTCTAAATATAATAATAAATATATTATAAGTCAGGCTATCATTTTATTATAATTTGCTAATTTAAGTTCTCAAATGTCTGGTGGTTTCAGCTCCTTTAATATAAGGATTTCCAGAGATTCAAATATAATACCATAGGTTTTGCCTCTCTACTTCTGGTCGGACAAAATAAGTAATAATAATAATAATTTTTTGTAATTTCACACAAGATTATTCACCAACTACAGGAGTAATACTGCTGCTACTACTATTTCAACAAAACAAAGCAGGTCAGTAAAATAAGTGAGTATTCCATCAGCAGAATTTGGAATAGCTCATATCTCTCTTCCTGATATTCCAGGTGATAGCCTTATCCAAACAGCAGGGCCTGCTCCACTCTCCCCGGTCCGAGGACGGTGGCAGCACCGTCAGCTGCACTGGATCCATTCGGTACCGAGCCCTGACGGACCAGGACCCGTCACCACCGGCCTCCACCACCGGAGCAGTGGGAGGAGGTCTGTACCGCTGGTATCACGAGTTCATATCACATGAGCCAAACACGGGGAAGATACTTAACTGCCCTACACCAAACACTGTTAGTCCTGAAAGCCACAAGGTAAAGATTATTACACCAAATAGAAGAAAATCCTGCTCTTCCAGTGAGATCAATTTTTATGGCCATTATAATTATAATTATAATGAAGGAGTTCATTTCTGTTAATTTTACAAATATATGTAAATGTTTAACAACTAAATATTTACAAAAATAATACCTTATCGATATATCAACAAAGTTCTTTTATATTATCTGTTGTCAGGCAAATTGTAATGACAGTATTGACAGTGTTTCATGCAAATATTAACATATGGGAAAACGCTATCCTTTTTTTGATTCATGACTATTTTTTCTGGATGAATGATTCAAAACATTGTTATTAACATTAAAAATTAAATTCCTGTGGCTGTGGTGGTTTAGGGGTGTTCGCCTTATAAGCAGCAAACCTAGGTTTGAATCCTGGCTGAAGAATTCCTTTGCCATCTCTCCCATCACTAAACCCAGTGTACACTGGTTTTATCAGTATGTTTCACCTGCCCTGCTGGTGGAAACACAGTAAATGGGAGCATTATTGAGAACCAAAGTAATAAAGTTGGAGGCAATAAAACCAATCTCTATTATAAGTTAATCCAAATAATGAGATGAAAGATGATAAAATGCGCTGTAGAGCTGAGAGGAACTGCAGAGATACTGTACAACCCTCATAGTTTGATACACAATATTATCACATAAAAAAGTGATAATATTGCAGTTTTAGATTTACGATGATAATTACTATTGCTCCCACAATGGCAGTAGAAGGCTAAGTTTTTGAGTCACCCAGTTATTTTGTTCTTTCAGGAAGCGGTTTGGAGCGATCTGGCAGCATAGTCCGCGTTGAAGCCCACCCAGAGTCCAAAACCAACAAACCGGTGGTGAAACCTCCGAGCACAGACGGAAGTGGATCCTGGAGATGGAAACCACCGGAACTACGTTCATCACTCCGCCAGTCGGCTTTCACCCTCAACGACCTGAACAGACACACGGACAGCTGTGATTCACTGAGGGACGGCGGGTCCCTGGATGGACGGAGGAGCGTCACGGGGACTGAGTCAGAGAGTGAGGGCGGAGGGGAAGGTGATGGAGGCGGCGTGTACACCAACCATCCGCACGTCGTACACCCTTTACATCCGTTACATCCCAATAACCCCAATAACTTTCAGCACTCCAACAACCCCAACAACTACCAGCACTCCAACTTTAACCCCAACAACCCCAACAACTTCCAGTACCCCAACTTCAACCCCAACAACTTCCAGCACCCCAACTTCAACCCCAACAACCCCAACTTTAACAACGCCCACACCAACTTCAATCCCAATTCCACCAATTCCAACATGCCATTCACGCCTCCTGCCATGTTTGCCCCGCCCTTCCACCCCCACCCCCAGGCCGTCACCACCATCAGGGTCACCCCGGTGGAAGGCACCGCCGCCAGCAGCGATGGCGGCTCGGACTGCCAGTCAGTCGCCTCGTCCAGCCGCGAGTCCACCCTAAGACGGAAGAGCGGCGCCAACATCATCCACGCCCCCGAACGAGGGCCCACCCCTGACGTCCACAACAACCACCGCCTCTGCGACGACGGCGGCCGCCTCGACAACGACAGCAGCAGCCGTTTCCATGAGAACCTGCGGAGCTTTCAAGACAACCCCATCCACCCCAATCACCCCAACAGGCAAATGCAGGGGATGTTCGGCCGTCCAAGCCCGACCCCTCCCCCAACCTTACCCCGCCCCATCCTAACTCACACTCCACCTCCAACTCTGGGCTTAGCCTATAAAGAATGACATGCTCAGCGTTAGCTTCACCCATCTAGGCCTGATTGTTCCTGTCTAACCAGTGCATACTAGGAATAGATGTTTGCTTCTTTAGGCCAACATACAGACATCTGTTTTGGCTGACAAATTAAAAGAAATTGAGTAAATTTGTCCACCACCCAGGGTTAGCCAAAAGGACTCCTTAGCCTTATCCATAACTTGTCACCTGGCTATTTATTCCATGCTATATGGCCACTTCTGTCCCTCCAGCCTCCCAGCCGGTTTAGTACCACACGGAGTAAATGTGTCTTGTTGGATGGCCAATGTAGGCTTATTGAAACCTGTAAAGCAATAGGGCTATGATCGACTTTTGGTCACAAGCCATAGAGAGCGTGGACACAATAAGCCCCGCCCCCAGCCTCCAAACTGGCCTGTAAGGATGGGATAGTCAGGGTCCATCTTAAGGGTGAGTTTGAGCCAACATTTCTTCTACTTCTTTTTCTATCTTGCTGGATATGCCAGTTAATTTTTTTTGTAAATCTAACAAAATTGAGTGCATTTCACTTTCATCTGCACAAAGACAATGGGGCTAAATAAAGCGTGACTCGCTTTTAAGGAGAGATTCCGGCCCACTCAGTCTGTCCCTTAGCTCCCAGCCATCAAGGACTAATTCAGCCTAATGACCCCCCACACACACACTTCTCTTTTGACTAATTGGTCAGCTGTGAATTTGAACATTTCTATCACTAATATTTATACATACAGTATATTCTCAGCTTTCCTCCTGTCTCCAAACAAGGTCACTTATCAATATATAAAGGTTACAGCCTAACCACATGCCATTAGTTGGGGATTCGCATTTAAAGCCTATAACTGTGCTGTGTTTGTACATATGAGCATGGGTGGCCACAGTGGAAATTAAGTCGATGGTCTTAATAGTGTCTGGGCTACAAGAGGTCCCTTGTAGGCAATAACGGTATCACTTTGCTGACGACGGTACTGTGTTTGTGTTGAATAAGCGACGATATGACGGGGCATACATTGTGTTTAAACTACTATAGTAAAGCAAGCGCTTTGTTTTTTACATGCTGTTTTAATGGTGTGCAGCGTATGAATTATCCTTACTGTGTAGTAGCCGTGCTGTACACAAAACTACAGCATGTGAATCATCCCTCCCAAAGAAAACACACACACACAGACCCTACCCATACTCAAAAGACTGATGTTTATTCACAATGTTGGTTTCCAAGTTTGATTCATTTTATCAACCCATCATGTGTCTCAGCATTGTGGGTGTAATTTAGCCAAAGTATTAAGGCTACTGCTGGGGGAAGTCTGAGATTCCTTTTTTCATTATATTATATAACAAGAACAGTCTAAATATCACTATTACAGAGGAAATGTGTAATCTTCTGGGAAAAACTCTAAAATTACAATAATAAAGAAAGTACAATAGTAATTAAGTTATCAATTTCAAGATTAGATTATTGCAAAAAGGTCATTATATTTCAAGAATAAAGAGTCATATTATAGGAATTTATAATTGTACAGTTTCAAAACATCACAAAAACAAAATATAGTTTCACAAATAATTATATTATAAAATTCGTTATAAGTATAAAGATTGCAGTAAAAGTTAAGTAAAGTTAACATTTTACACTGAAATGTTATGACAATATAATATCAGAAGATTCATTTCTTTCTTATATAATAAAGTGAGAATATATAGTAACATAATATGTTTTTCCCAAAAAATTACAATATATATGCATATGTATATATATTTATAATAATATGACTTTATCTTATTTTTTGTCACATAATTTTACATTTTGTAAATTTATGTTTTTTCCATTATAATATTACAACTTTTTTCCCCCCAAGTCATGCTTATTTCTAAGGAAAAAAAAAACTTACTATTCTTTATTAATACTTTTCTTTAATATTTATATATTACAACTTTGTATTCTGTTTGCCCCACTATGGTTAAAGTTAGAGGAAAAACAAATGAAATTTCTACCTTTTTAAATGTATAGTTATGGATTACCAGACACAACGCAACATTAGGACAATGTTAAAGACGTTACTTCTTTCTTTGTTTAACCTACAGTGCCCAAGTGCCATCAAAAGAAAAGTCATGTGGCTGTGGGCTAGTCACATAGATAAACTGTGGGGAGCAGAAGTGTTCGTAAAGAGTTTTGATGGAAACCTGCCTGGGAACACAAAGATCCTCATGTTTGGATTGCATAAAAACAATGTAAGCACAATTACTGCAGCTTGATGACAGTGTAACAGTGGATGTTTATAGCTATTCCTGTGTACATATCTATTTATTTAATTTATGTTATCTTAACTTCTGGTCAGATGTGTCTTTGCTTATTGCATTTGTACTATAGGGACCACAGTGAAGAATTAGGTGATGATGCTGGAGATGATGATGATGATGATGATGATGATGATGATGCTGCTAATAGAGTTGGATGTTTTTATTGAAATGCACAAGGTGAGTAGAGATAACTTATATTCTAGTATTATAAGACAGATTATAGTGAGTTCAATTAAACAGATTGTATATCTAAAGTATAATGATGGTTTTTAATTAAAACTGATTCATGTGTTAGTGGATCTAGTTGGAAGGTCTCTGTACCCATTGTTGTGTCCCAGTCATATAACTTGGTACATTTGGTGCCTTTTGGTATTTTTTCTCTCATTATTATTTTTAGCAGAAGGTTTGCTGTTATGAATGATTGCATTGGTATAAAAGCTCTAGATGGTACGAGTCGCATCATTCTTTTAGCTGTGTTTCACACTTGTGGAATGGAATAGTAGGTTAGTATTTTTTGTTTTGTGTTATTTTTTGCATTTTTAGAATAAAGTTATAATAATAATGTGGAGAGTCAAATGACTACTCTCTCTGAGCCAGTTTCAATAGACATGATCAATTGCATCTTGCACATTCTATTCAAAGTTACTTAAACCGATTAAACCAAACAACTAATCGATTACCCATTTCAATAATCAATCGATACATTGACTATCACCAGTCAGCTGCAGGCTGTATACACAGAAAGCTTCCAGGGTTATATTTAGTTGGCAATAGTAAATACTAGTCTGAATGTTCAGGTTAAACTTTGAACACAACCTGTAATTGTAATAAAATTGTCACATAAAAGCTCAAAAAAAGGATTGTGGTTGAAAGCAACTCTTTGTCTCGGTCTGTGAAGCCAGCGTGAGGTGAAGAATGGTTGACAGCGTCCTTAGTACTCATCAGTCTCATATAAAATTATTTTTGTCACATTTTCAGACATGATTTATCAACTTTTTGTCAGTATCACAGTACAAATTATAAGACAGAGATAGCACTACCTTTGAATGTGATGATTAGATTGGAAAATGATTGTATTTGCCTACATTGTTTCTATAGGTTTACAGAGTTTATTGACCTTCGACCCTTAACCAATGCCACTGGTAAAGGAAGAACACTCGGCAGTAGTTAACCACAGAATTTAATATGAATCACTGAAGATCATTGACAGATGCAAGTCTTGCCAAGAACTTAATTAAGATAAAAGTCTTAACTCAACCATTTATCAGTTTAACGGCTTTTTTTTGTTACAGTTCGTACTAATCTGTTAAACATGAATACTGTGATACAGTGATGCAGTCTTTGTAAAAAGAAATAACGCATATATATATACATAAATGTTTTTATCCCAGTCTTTGTCTTGGGGACACAGAAGTATATTTTGATATGATAGATGTTGTGGAATATGGTTTTGTAATTCAAGTGCAAGAACTGTAATCTAGTTTGTTAAAAGGCATGTCCGTAATGATTTGAGTTGATGATTTTCCTTCATATATTTTTGAGTGAATGCGTGGGCTGGATTAGACATTTATGTGCTGCCTGTTTTGCTAAACTACAAACATCACATTTTCTATGTGTGTGTGTGTGCGTGTGAAGGATTTTGAGCTATTAAAAGGCGACTCTGACAGAGCTCACAGCTGAGTAACAAAAGTAAAGTTACAAGTCATATAAATCATTACTTTTGTTGTTGAGTAACAATTCAAATAATTAGCTTTATAACAAGTAATATCTGATCAGCATTTAATCATGATTTCAAGTAACTTCAACACTTGTCATCATAGTGGAGTCTAACAGCATTTTACCTTCACCTTGTAAACCTGGATTATAATAAATCAAACCTGTTTGTAGCCTTAACAGGTCAATTTCAGTTTATCTGTCAATAATATTAGTTGTTTTAAAATGGGTTGAAGTACCTTAAGTTGAAGTTCACATTAGAGATTTAGTTGGGACGATAAACTCACTAAAGGGTTGATGTTGTTTGTGATGCTTGCAGCTCGATGGCTAGCCTTCATACTACCTAACACGCTGTATGTTCACAGGTTTAAAGGTGCGACGTGTAAGTTTTTGGCCATGTTTTAGACTGAAATTTCACTTCACACTTGACATTATGTCAAAGACCTGTATGTATTGTATCTGCTAAAGTGAGCATGCTAGCCAGCTAGCCCCAGCCCGAGAACTGAATGACCTAGTTAGCATTTGTTTAAATATATAAAACAAGCTTTGTGGTTAAAACAAGTTTGTTAGTTTCCCACTTTGTTGTACAACATAAATGTTACTAAAAAACCTCCTCATGAATATTGAAGTTTTTATGTGTCTTATAAAAATTGTTGCCAAAATGTGGTTGAATTGGATAACATTGTTTGCAAAGGACATTAAAAGGGGCCTGTTATAAAAAAAAACACATTTTTAAAGCTTGTAGATAAATATTTAGGTCTACGTATGAAATAAAACCACTCACATGTGGTGTTTCTTGCTGCTAAAACCTGGTTCAAATCTCCATTTGCTATAACAGGAAGTTAATAGTAACCCTGGAGGCGGGACTTCTGACAGAGCTCGGCCAATCACAACACAGTGGACATTTCAGTAGAGAGGCAGGAGGTGCAACAGTGTTTTTCCTAGACAGCTTGTGAGAGGGCAAACTGTATTGCTGCTACAGGTCGACTCGAGAAAAAAAATCAATAATAAACTGGGAAAATTGAAAGAAAAAGAGCCTCTTTAACGTCAAGGAAATGCAGCCGATGTAGTTTGTTTAAGGTTGCATTTCAGGAAAGCATAAAACTTTCCTGAAATAATCCAAGATCCTTATACACTACATTCTATGAGTGAAACACGCACACACACACCCATATTTTTTTGGTTCAGATGGCCAATTCTTACACATTGAACCTTTATCCAACTGGTTAAATTTTATCAATTGAATGTGAATGATCCACAGAAGAATATTTAAAAAGGTAATATTTATAATAGTTATATTTGTGCTTTTCGTTTTCCATGAACCTCTATTGATATGCTTTATATATATATATATATATATATATATATATATATATATATATATATATATATATATATATATATATATATATATATATATATATATATATATATATACTGTAGATATTTTTGGATTAGTGTAGTTAAAAGAGCCTTTTATATCTGCTTGTCTAATTTGTTGCTGATTGCCACATTGTCCTGTAGTGAGTTAAGAAGGAAATCTTATACTAACATGACGCTGCTGTTGGCTGAGGATTCTGAAGGCAGTGGGAATGTGACGGACACTTTGTGTTACTGCTTTAAGTCAATCAGGAAACCAGCTGCTGGAATTCAGTTCATTTTCTATGACTTTTCTGTGAATCACCGGGGTTGCCTCACAGCAGCCAGGTACAGGTCAGCACTGCTGTAGGTCCAGCATGCTCCTCCAGAGCTAGGAAAAGATAGACAGACTTATTCCTGCTCCTTCTTAGTGGAATAAAACATATGTAGGAACCAGTTTTAAGGATCAGTTCGACATTTGAAGTCATTCGGTTCTCGGGGCCAGGAGCCAGATCCAAGCCCTCGGGGTATTTTTTTATTTTTCATTTTCAAGAAGTCATCGTGGCCTCAAAGTGATGGATTGACTTGAAGTTTTTTATATATGAGTCAGGTCAGGCAACATTCATCCAAAAAAAATATTAACATTTTTTTTATGAGAATTCAAAAAGCTGACGTAAACTTCTTGTGGGATGTTGCTGGTGATATTTTAAAATTGAATGATGGCAGCATGCAGAGTCTTACTTTGCTACTTTTTGTTTCATGACCTGTGATTAATACTTGTCTATTGATTTAATTGCAGTAGCTTAATGTTTTGCAGTAACATTTACATTTTTTGCCCAAAACTTTTGCCAACAATGGGGTTGTGAGAGCAACGAGCCCCATTTGAAATCATCTGGAGGGCTGAACTTGTTTCCCGGCCTGTTACACACTGAGAAGATTGATCCGATCAGTCACATGTCGATATGTATATAATATAGGAGTCAGGGCATGGTTAGCCTAGAGCCTAGAAACTCACAAATATTCCTACCTAAACCTCTAAAGCTCAATGATTAACATGTGTCTTGTCTGTTAAATGCGTATGAAAACAGAAGTTTTGGGAGTTACGTCGTGTAACTGTTCTCCTGGGGGGAAAAAAATAATAGATTTCCCCAAATGTTGAACTATTACTTTATTATGAAGATAGTGCTATTGCACATAAACATATTACACTATAATTATTTTATTTAATTTTCTGTTCACAATCTATAAAGAACTGAACTTCTGTAAAATTGTCTTATCGGGTTCTTGGTGTGTTTTTTATTTTTATCAAATTTATAATCGGTTGACATGAGCTATTAGCTGTTTATAATAACCAATAATAGTAACGTTATCTGTTTCTATTGCTGTAAATAGACATTTGTATCTTTATACTCATCAGTATATCCTGTACGTGAACCCAGCCTGGAAATTTGGGTTGTTGGCTCAGTGGAAATGCTAATGTTTAGCATAGAATAACCAACATTTCAGCCAGTCCACCTCTAAATCTGTTCAGAAACTCAACTAAAGCGATTCAGTCTCTGGTTTCTCTGTTCTGTTTAGGTGGCTAAGACGACCAGGATAATAAAACCAAAACTTGTAATTACCAGTTTATACCGATAAAACCAGTTAAGAAATACTTCTACACACTGATTCAAAATCCGGGAAATCTTTTAAATGTCTATTTATAAAGTATAAAGAACAGTTAAAGGTGTGAGCTTTACACTTTCTAAGTTTGGGAGTTACACATCTGTGATGGTTGTAGCAAACATTGATGACCACAGCAGGTTGAAATTATAGTTTCCCATCATTCAATTTAAAAATTGATTGCTAATTGAAGTTCTTTCATTAAACTCAATATCTATGTTTGCTGCAAGACCCAAAAATAAGTTTGTGGGTGTTCTCCACAGAAAGGTCCAATATTTCAGCCACTCAGTGACTATCTTTACATGTACATGATTGATTGTTCACCACTTCAACAAGCGTGCTATTGGAATTTTGTGCAAAAAACAACATAGTCGATACATACAAGCTTTTACATAACCAAGATGACAAATAAGTACACAACTGTGTTTTTATGGCAACTTACTACTACTACTACCTAATCTGCTAAGTGTCATCTAAATTATGTTTTTTATCATTATCTCTCATTTCCTTTCAAATCTTATTATTACCGCCACAGCTCACACTCAGTACAGTTACATGACACCTAAACCAAAAAAAAATGACAATGCTAATCCGACTGAAACCAGACTAGTAAATGTGAACATGCTCAAATGAAATCTAAAAAGTCATATTTTAGCATAGGTGACATGACTTCACCAATAAATTGATTTCCATGCAGTGCGTGTGTACTACCACAAAGACTCGACTGTACATGTAGAAATAGCTACTAAACTTATTTGATTCAGTTGATCATTTTCTTTTCCACATGTCTGTGGACAGTAGAGGAGTCTTAGCTGAACTGTTTCTTTTGGACGCCCTCTCACCTTAAACATGGCCCGGCAGTGGAACTAGAGTTAGAGTTATGTAAGTGTCCCATCGCTGACCTATGTTGCTGACTAACCTGCAGCGTGGATGACGTGAACCATAGGACTGATTGGAACCGGCTCCATGAACACGTACAACAGTGACGGTGTACTGATAATGACAGACGTCATCAAGTCTCTGTTTTTCCAGTGGTGTCTCTGTAACAAAATAAAGGTTTGATATCAAAACGCCTGAGTTTGTATTGTTTTCTATTCTGTCGCATGTTTCCAGAGTTCTGGGGGAAACTGACGATGAATGTGCTTAATCAAATAACCAAACGTTAAATATAGAGAAGACCTTCCCCAGGGTCCCTTAGCAGTTAAATAGAAACATGCACGTGAACTGCATAGTTTTTAATAATGTAATTAGGTCATGAGTTCATAACTCTTTCTGAATGGTCTTAGTTTTGATTTGACATAGTCTTCAGGCTTTTTTCCCCTCAACAATAGAGCTCTGGGTGCTTAATGCACCACAATGTACATCACATGATCTCCAGTGTGTGGAGGTAGAATAACCACCTGTCTCACTCATACTGCTTCTGTCTGTTTAATGCTGTGTAGCTCTACAGTGTGTGTGTATGGCTGCACCACTGTGTTTCACACACACATAGCGTCCACACAAACAGCATTTCTGAAGCTGTTTTGCTGCCCCCCATCTTTTTACATTGAATTATCCTTTGCTAATGGCCTTCACAATAAAAGCCTCGTTAAGAAATGACTGTAACTCTAGAGGGGTTTTACTTTAAAACTCAACAATTTGATGTGAAACTAATTGTGTTGAGTTGATAGTTGAAGTCTCTGCCATTTACCACCAGGTCTCTGAGTCTGACCAAATACCTCTCATTATTCTCCCCTCTGACCAAGGAGCAGGTCTACAAGCTTATGATGAAATCTCTTCCCTCTACCTGTCTGTTGGAGCCAATACCATCCAACCTCTCACAGACCGTTGCCCCTGCACTTAACCTTGCAATTACACACATCATCAACTCGATGTTTACAACAGGAGTCCACTGCATTAAAACACAGATCACCCCACTGCTCAAAAGAGCTACAATCATCCCAGCCCATGTTGAAAATTACACAAAAAATGATAGACAGATTCCCGAGAACAACCTGTATGACTGCTGAGACTCCTGTCAGTCATGGAATCAAAATGCTCGATTAGAGCCACTAATCAGTCTGCAGCTCTATTTCTGCTTAATCTGATTGGCTCAGCTGCCTTTGGCCAGCTGAGCTTTGGCCAACCACCAAATCAGCCTCTCCAGACTCACTGAGGCCACATTCTACCTCTAGGGAGATCTTTGGAGGCGTATCACACAGGCATACCTCAAGGATCAGTGCTTGGTCCCCTTATCAACATAAACCACCTCAACACCGCTATGCTGATGATACCCAGCTTTTCTGTGAAGACTGCATCAGATTTGTTTTTTAATTAATAATTTACAAATTCAATTGGTATTTCATAAAATAAAAATAATTGAATAATAGTAATCTAAAATCTTACATAGTCTCATAAAAGTGGTTGTGGTTATTGTAATGATAGGCCCCAACGTTTTTTTGTCTGTGGCTTAAAGGCGATATCATAGGCCTCTCGAGGTAACAAATCATGTCTGAAATCCAGTGAGAGTCACCAGAGGGTCCATGTATCCTGTCAACAGACATATGGGAAATGGAGTGTGTGTGCCATACAGAGAATTCACACAACTTTGTGTAAAAACACAAATAGCAGCAGGGCCACTTGGCTGGTTTCCTGTTATCATAATCCATGTGGATTCCAAATTCTGTGTCTCTTCTTATCTCACTTTGTGGCCTCTATGTAAGAATTTCTTAGATGTATATCTTTGTTCCATCCTCGCCTGGTCCAACAATGTCTTGCTGATATCTCATTATGGATGAAAGAACTTTCAACTTCACCTCTTGAAGACTCAGGCGCTTGTTATCTCAACTGGCCTCGCTTTACAATGACGGATCAATATCAAGCTCCAATTATCCCACCTCATCCCTACAAAGTTTATCTGAAACCAGGACCTCATGATTGATGACTACTACCCTTTAGGACTAGGTGGCTTCATCCTCATACAACATCAGGACACTACCCATCATGCACCTCAACTCCTTGCTAAGTACTTTCAATCCTCTGCAAATGAACCCGAAAGTGACTTTCATTTCCCAGGTTTTCATAACCCTCTGCTGTCTCCTAGTTGCTGTTCCACCAAATTTGAAACCCTACACCAACCCTACACCAGCTCCTTCTCACCTGAACTCCCTCATTCAGGTCTGCTGTAGTTCCCTGAGGTGGAACAGGTTAACAAAGTTCATTCGATCTGTAGCCCCTCTCCATCTTTAGGAAAAGGCTGAAAACCCAGCTCTGGCGTGAACACCTCTGCATGATTAGTTCAGAGGTGCAGTAGGAAGATGAAGCTAATACTCATCAACAGAATTCACCTTCTCCATATCAGAAATTCCATTTATTTCCCCCCACCACTAATGGTGTAGTGCAGCTTTAAAGTTGCCAAGTCAGAAAATGAACACCAGCGAGTCTCGCACAGATGAGGAGAAGCAGGAGGGAGGACAGGAAGTGGATGTGTTAATAGGAGCAATTCAGACTATTAATAGCATATTGAGTGACAGTGATGAGGCCTAGTTATAACATTATAAGGTCATTTAAATCTGGATCCTCTTGATCACTGGAGGGAGGGACAAAGACGGATGTTTATTGAGGCTAAACTCAGTTTGACCTCATTATAGGTGGAAACATCACATTGGGATGTATGGAGGTGGAACACGGACAATGATTTACAAAAGGGTCACAGATAATAGATGGGGAGGGGAAGGACACTACTGATCAGAAACAAAGTCGGATAACTGATGACTCCAGAAAACAAGAGGACAGGTAGAGACACTGACAGACGTCTGGTTTGCTGATGAAAGAATAACCTTTATAATATTCTCCCTGTCTGTCCCAGTTTAGCTGCTCCGTCTCACTCATTCACCCTCAATCTCTACCTTTCCCCCCTCATTGCTGCGGCAACCCTGCAATATCTGCTGGGTTTCCATGGCAATAACCCGATGAGAGCTGCGAGACGAACAGACTCGGGGTAAGACGGTAGATGCGGAGGGAGGAGAGAGAGACGTGCTTTTACTGCACGTCCCCGAGCAGGACTGCAACATCTGTGTTTTTATGCGGCGTGCCTCGTCTCGTCTTTTTATATGGCGTGTGCTACACGTTACATACATGTTTACACATGCACACACATAGAGGAAGCTTTGATTGGCTGGTCAGAAATTTACCATGGCAACTATGTCAGGGAGCTCAGTGTGAGTTGAGCACGCGCGTGCACACACACACACACACACACACACAAAAGGAAAGTGAAGTGTGCAATCCAGTCAGGATTCAGGAACTACTGGAACAGTCCGACCAATCAGCACTCGCTCTTGACAGATGACTGCAGAGGGTTGTGAGCAGCCTGACAGGGGTGTGCACAGACGCTCCGACAGACGGGGGACGCCACGAAAAAAAGGGACACCTCTGTGTTGTCTGACAGTCGAGTAGCTTTAGTAAAAACTGATCTGGTCGGGTGTAGATCTGCGCCGATTGAAATCAAGTGCCAGCAATGGCATAAAGTGGCTGTCCAATTTTCTAAATAATACAAATTTATAGTTCACGTGCATGTTCATAATAAAAAAATACAGCTCATTTATACATATTTGTCAGTGAGAGAGAGTAGGCTATAATATTACAAGGTGGGAGGTGTGATTGTGTAACTATAGGAGGCGTGGGGGTTGGGTTCTCACCAAACACACATGTACATACAGAGAGATGCAAATAGTGAGAATCAGGGGAAAAACAAAAAAAAACAGGAGAAAGACGCCAGCCGCCGGTTTCTCTTGCAGGAAATGACGCTTCTGCTGCCTGTTTGTACAGTACAGATTCACACAGAATCACATGTTGCCAACAAGAAAAATGGAAACGGTTCTCTGGTTGAGACAGAATTTGGTGCAACCCAGATATGAGGAAGTTCCAAAATGAGAATATTTATCAATGAGTGAGGTTAACAGACATTTTAATATCTTAAGAGACCCCCCCCCCTTTTTCAGGCTTATTTGGGAAATTAGGATGCCCAAGTTCCCACACATATCGTTTGAAAGCCCTGGCTATCGACTATCAGATCTGAACGGCCTCCTCATGGGGGAATTTCCATTGGATCGCACAGCTGTCCATCAAACTGGAGGTGGTCAAACATGCGTAGTCTCTCCTCATTGCTGTCAAGCTGCTATCTCAAAGCTCCAATTGGATTATTCATAGTGTGAAAAGATTCAGATTCTGTGAAATATGCTTACGTCACAACAGAGAGCGGACGTATCCATGACAACAGCTGACCCCTTTCAAGCGGGGTGTTTCCATACAAGTTTTTCTTTTTAGCAATTTTTTTAAATGCAAATAATAAAGCTTGATAGAAACGTAGCTATTCATGCACATATTTTCCTCACACAGTTTTGTTCAGTTTGATGAAGAGAGAGACAGATGCTGCGATCAAAAGACAAAAGGACAAAACTCTACAAGGAAGGAGTGGTTCTTTCCAGGAAGGAAGGAAGAAAACTGGTTCGCAGACACGTTGTTTCTGGCCTTCTACTCAATAGAGAGTGTGTGAGAAGACAAATGCCTCTTTTATCCAGAAGCGTTGTCTCTGTGTTCGGTCGCAGTGCTGATGCTTGAAGCTCTGATTTATTTTAACCACGCAGACAGGACAGGATAGAGAGGAGGGGGAAAACGTGGCTGTTTCCGACAAGCAGATGGCGTTTAAAGCTGTTGAATCAGGTGAATTTATGTCATCTAAATATCTTGCAGATTCACTGTTTGTGTCATAATACACCGACCAGCAAAACACTGTTTTATTTATGGGACAATATCAAAACTGTCGTGTGGTGTAACGCTAAAAAATTGGAACCAGAACAAAAATCTCATAAATAATAAAAGGTGATTTTGCTGTTCTGACATAGAAAAAACATACTGACAAAAATCTGTTGCTTTGACCAGCAATATTCAGTGATAAAGGTTGGATTATGTCTCAGTGATTGGATTTCCACTTTTCTTTTTTTAGGCCGAGATATCAGCAGACAAAGCAAAAAAAAAATGGAATTTCTAGTTTAAAAGAGGTTTTCTGCAGCTGCGTTCTCCGACGGTTATGGTGTTGAATCTAAATGGTGCAAACTGTCGTCTGTGTTGGACGCTGTTGCTCCACTGAAAGATCAGGGGAAAATAAAACTGTTGAGAAGCTGAGAGAAAATGGAGGAAAACCAAGCTCCTAATTCCCCATGAGGCACCGAACACCCAGAGAAAGCAGGACTGCCTGTAACAAAGCTGCACGCTTTGGCGGGGGCAGATTACCCCTCTAAAACCATCACACGAAATGGTATTTTCCACCTTTAACCGCCCCCCCACTCCCTGTGAGGAGCTCCAACGTCTTTCATCTGCAGAATGGCATCAATTGGAGCCACTATCAACACCGCTGGTGTGAACTCATGCTCTATACGGCCTCTTCAGTATTGTAATTGTAAGGTCTAGGATCTGGTCACTGTTTTATGCAATTTCATTTCCAAATTTATGGAGAATATATACAACTCCCTGAGGGACCAAACATACAAAAAAAAAAACCTTGGGCTTTTATTCTGAATAGCAATGCAGACCTGTAAACCACATTAACAGAGGATGACTTTTTTTTGTTCTTGCATCAACAAGCTGTTGCGTTTTTGTTGTTTAAATATTATGTTTCAGCTGAGTACTGATTGTTTTTGACACTTTTATAGCTTGTTAAAGGACATAGTGAAAAATACAGAAATAAGAAAATCAAAAAATAAAATCCCTTAAATTTTAGGTGTGCTGGGATTCGACTTAACGATTTGTAGTGACCAAAAATGTACGGTAATACATTTCCCCAGTAAAATCTAATAGGCCAGTAACGTAATAACTGTTGCACTTGGCCTAGTGTTTTTTTTTGTTTTTTGTGAAGCACTTGTGTGAATTGTCTTGCACTAAAAAAATTTTAAAAAGTTAAATAGGCTTTGTGGCACATAAGCAGTAGTGGCCGGCAGGTTATAAATTTGAAATTTGGATGTCAAAAAATGTGCAATATGAAACTTTCATATTAACAGGCTCCAGCAAATGTGAAGGAGTCTTCAGTGGTGTCCCAAAAAAAAAAATAGAAGCAGGATGTAATTTGACCTTTTGACGGCAGCCATATTGACGTTGACATTAATTGAGGTTCCCTTCAGGTCAAAGAGAGTCAGGAGCTGCTGTTGGGCAGGTTGCTCCCTGGAAAGGTTCAGCTACACTAGACAAAAGCTCAATTAGTGTCACGGGTGACACCGATGTTCACCTACAAGTTCACGTCCACGCGATGCTTAGGAAAAGGTCTCATGAACCCTTTACATAAACAACAGGCTGCTACAAGATGAACTAGACCTCACTCTGCTGCTCTGACTTTTAACATCCTAATTCCTAATTTCTTGTTGGAACGGAACTTTTAATGAAGAATAGGAAAAGAAAATGTCTATATTGTACTGTATTGTATTAAGGTCATTATTATAGTATAGACATATTTACAATATAATGGTATTGTAGTTTACATTTTAAATTTAAAAAAAAAAAAAAAATTCGAATTATCCGCCTTAAATCTCCTGATGAAAACCATGCAGCCGGCTGAGTAAAAATAGTGACACACTGCCACCTGGTGGTTGGTTGTGGTACAGCAGCCATTCTGAGTCACAGGACACAGGTATGTGCAAACATGTCTGGCAAAGAGAAAGCTTCAAATGATGTAAGATTCTCACTCCATAGTTTACAGCCTGAAATGTTGGTGGTCAATATTTTCTCACTTTGCTGTGTTACAGTAATGTAAAACCCTAAAAAAGTAACGCGTCTCTAATTTTGAAAAAATAATTTGTTCATTTCAAGGCAGGAGATTAATATTTTATGTAAAGGTACCTTTCTGGCACTCGATGTCCTCATAGAAAACACGTAAAATAATTTGAAAATAAAAATTTCAACCTTAAAATACATTTTAGTGAACATTTTCTTACATTTGCACCCTATTTTTGTCATTTTGTAATTAACATATAAAATGAAGAACGAGTAGCAAAAAAAGTTAAAGAAAGACCTGACACATAGCGGTGTTGTCCCAAACCTTTTTTTTTTTATTATTATTGCTGCTCCCAGAACAGATCATTTACAGAAAACTGTGACACTTCAACTCTTCTTTACATAATCCATTATCATCATTACTTTACAATAATTTAATCACCGTGTTCAGCATCTACAGCTGCAGACTGAACGTTGTGATCGACAGGCGACACTGAGGCAAAGGAACAGCCGCTTTTTTTGTGTTTTTTTTAAGCCAGCAGCAACATTTCTGACTGCTGCTCGGCTATTTTAGTGTTTCCAGCAGACACTGAGTTAACAACCTTTGCCCACGTATCACAACCATTTACAGCATGTATGCGACTTACGATCCAAGATTAGTGATGAAAAACACAAGCAAAATATCCTCATTATCAGGCTGCTTTGCCTTTATTTGTATTGCTCGTGGTTTTGTATCCTTAAGAGATAAAGTTAGTCCTGAAGTAGCACAGCTCCCCAAACCCGCCTGTCACAAGCAGCTTATGGCTTTGTTAAAAAAAGCTTTTAAAGCATTTTCAGATTTTATTCATTTATTTCTCCAAGTCCTTTTTAAAAATGTTCATTTTAAAAATCTAGAAGCTCTCTCTCTCGGCAAAGATTGTAATCTTCAATGTTAAAAAGGTTTTACAGTTCACATCGACTTACAAAGTGGTAGAAAGTAGAAAAAAAACCCAGCTAGTGTCAGAGAGTGAGTGGGGGGAAGAGACAAGACATCCTACAAAAAATAGCTACTGCACACTGCTGGAATGTGTTGCATCCCTACACAAAATTAAATAAAAGACAAAACACTAGAAGTTACAGTATGTGAGGACTAGAGACACAAAATGGGACTGAGACACCAAGTCAAAAATATTTTTTAAAGATGTTTTTTTCTTTAAATTTCCACTCCTAACACAAACAGTAATGTTGTTCCACAATTAATTCCTACATCATCAACATCAACATTATGGTTTATTGTCAGCAGCACATCAGAAATGTTATGTTATTCAGGGTGTTTGGACCCAGTTTCCCCAAAGCTAGATTATATTAGTGTCACCAAAACCTCTCATCCAGTAATCCAGTACAAGGTGATGCACACTTACAACATGGCCTTCAAATTAAGATACAAAAAAAACAATAAAAAAAAAAAAAAAAAAAAACGACTCACTCGGCTTTCTTAAGAACTTCTGCAGTAGAACTGAGGTGTTAAGACGTTGCTTGTGATGGTCGGGGCCTGCAGACACCCAGCTGTCATGATCAATGACGTTTAAGAAAACAAAAACAAAGAAAAACACACGTTCACGATACAAAATGCTGATGTGTCAACAGAAAAGGAAATGACAAATTCCCTCTGAGAAAGAAAATACACAACTATTAGGGTTTTTTTGAGCAGAGACAATGAGGCAGTGAAGGTTTGACAGGGAGGATGATGATGGCAGGCCTCGTGACGAAGGCTGGATCACTGAACCAGATCCTCACAGGATTCACTACGTGTTGGTTTGAGGTCATTTGATGAATTGAAATTCATGTTATGAGCACACGCACATCAAACTGGGCAGGTCCTGGATTAATATGCATCGACCTGCGTCATAATGAGAGTGAATGAATGTGTTTAACAGCATTTAAAGGGGCTCTCTGCTCTTTTTTTTGTTTTTTGCCCCGAGGCCTCCTACATGACACCTGGAACTCTCTGTGATCCAGAGACGCTCCCACGCGGTCTCTGGATCACAGAGAGGTAAAACACTTCAGTCTCAGCCTGCCTGCTCAGGAGGACTCACGTGTCGCTGGTGTGGCGGTTTTTAACGCCGATTTTCCTCATTTTCATCACAGTTCAGGTTTTTTTTTTTTTTTACGACAACAAAAAAAGGAAAGGTATAAAAGTTACAGCTTCAGTTCAAACTTTATAGTCTAGTCAGATGGTCTTCATATCTGGAAATATGAAGAGAGGAAGAAAAAAAGATAGAAAGCTGGAAATCTACAGAACACACAAGCAGACAGCGATACCGGGGGAAAGAAAAGTCAAACGGTCTCCAAAACAACATCACGGCATCTACGGCTCACAGGAAGGGATCATTAGTAGAGGATCACTCACTCACTCTCACACACTCACACTCACACACACTTCTCTCTGAATTCACGTGCTAGCATATGGCTCATCCTAGAGTCGCCGCATACTGAGTGGTAAATAAACTGGCTGGGGGAGGGCTGAGGGACTTCACGGCAGTTTTGCATAGAATCTACAGAGTGGAAAGGAAAGTTCTTCTCAACTCTGCAAGGTACAACTGTAAAAATAAACAAACTGGGGAAAAAACATCTACGAATTAACTCTGATTTGATTTCTGAAGTTGAAACGTCGCTGGAGCGCCGCTGGCAGAGAGCGGCAACGTTCTGCGGCGATCGGACAGATTTCTTTTTCATTTGCTGAGTTTTTGGAATCTGCAAAGTGTTGGATGTGCGGAGTCATCCAGGCGGTTTTAAAACTACCAAAAGGATGATTTCACATTATGTGCTCCGGCTTTGTTTTGCTTGGCAACACAATTTGCCCTTAGGAATCTAAATTACATCGTGAGAGAGATTTTCAAAATAAAAGTTCTGAACTGGTTTCCTTCTTACTGCTCCTACAGACACAGACTCTGGTAGTTTTACAAGTAGAGCAAACACGCAGAACTAAACAACCCTGAACAAAAAAAAATGGAAATGGGTGCTCTGCTTAAAAAATAAAAAAAAGTAAAGTAAAGAAAAGAATAAGGGAGGAAAAAAAAAAAAGTACCATTATTAGTAAACAACTCATCTGTTATCTGACTCATTTACACTGAAAAGGGGTATTTTTTTAAGGTGAAAACAAAAAGGGAGGTGAGAAAGACGGGGAAAGAGAGGCGAGTGTTGCCATGACGACTCAAACATTTCTCTGGAGGTGGAGAGATGCATCGTTCCGAGCGCGCTCAGATGGTGCTGATGCAACGTCAGTGGGTCCCTGCTCCGTCACCACGGCGACCGCAGCAGCCTCTACGTTTCTGTAAGGCAACACATACAAGATGACGCTTAGTTTCCTCGTGGGCGGAGCCTCTCAGAGTGGACTAGACACTTTCTTCAAACTAAAACAGCATTTTATTGTGTTTAGGTGCTGCTCTGTCTTTATGCCCACACATTACGTCAGGAGTCACAACTTCACATCCCTAAGCAGGAGAAGAGCAGCGATGAGGTCTGACTTCACCACAAAAATCAGTGCACAACAGGAGCAAAACAGACTAAACCACAAGTGATGAAGTAGTTGGACTGAAACACGAGTGGTCTGTGTATGCAGAATAAAACAGATCCATGCATAAAAAAAGTGATAAAAATAATCATGATTGATGAAGAGCTTAAAACCTGTCATACAGCCAATCATCTACACTCTTTCTCTGGCTGATTTTGCATCATCATCATCATCATCACTACAACAGCGTTTATTTTGGAGTATGAACAGATGCTCCGTGTTGTGTCGTATGAGGTGAAATGATCTTTACCTGTGGGCTCGTCCTGAATCTGTTCCTCTGTGTCAACAAACTCTGCTGCTGCAAAAAAAAAAAAAAAAAAAAAACTTTATTTTTCTCCATTGTAGCTTTTCATTTACATATCGGTAGCCTCATATCATTACTGCCCAAGTCCTATTTACCATTTTTGGAAGATAAGAAAAACACAAGGGGACTACTGCTATAAGACTCACGATTTTTGTTAAATAATATACATATTTATTGATTTAAAATATAAGCCTGTGTGTGTGTGTGTGTGTGTGTGTGTGTGTGTGTGTGTTCCTACCATCTTCTGCTGCCTCCTCTGCTTCCTGTGCTACTTCTTCTTCCGTCTCTGTGACTGTGGGAACAAAATGAAAGGATGACCACCAGTATAGACACTCCAAGAAGCAAACATCGTCAAACATTCCTCATCACTTGCATCAGATCCATGTAGCATCGGCTCGAACAGAAACAACGTTTGGTGACTTGGCCCAAGACTAATAACAAATTATCTTTGTTATTAACAATAAAAGTTCAGAAAGTTCTCAAGGCCTGTGTGAACAATTTAGAAATCAGATGTTTATTTAAAATTATTATTAATCATATTGTAGTATTAAATCTACCAGTAATAATGACCTGAATAACAGGGGATCCTATTCATTTATTTGGTCTGTTTCTAATTTTTTTTTTTAGATTTTCTACCAAACTAACTAGAACAATAATAATTCCACTGTCTACTAGTACACTATATATAGTGTATCAATAACTGTGGTTATTGGTGCTTATAAAAGGAGCCTCCTGAACTTTAATCTGTCTACAGTTCATTATCAGTGCTAAGTAATGACTGATGAAGCTGCTTCATCTACTGTTTTATAGCTTAGTATCAGGCAGAAGTGGAAGTTTCCAAGTTAATGAGGTTCTTGGACATGAATCCATTTCCGCTGAGCAATATTTATTCACCTTTAATTGTTGGATAATTTAGTTTTAAACTTCTACAGATATGGAAACATGTTTTTCCCAATCAGTCAAGATGATGATGGAGACTATTACACTGTTGTTCTTCCAACAACAAGATGGTTAGTGTCCCCTGTGGCTCCCTGGTCCTTTTAGAATGGATTTGAAGATCTTACTGAGGTCAGGCTCCAAGCCACATGAACAGAAACGTTAACGTGAAAGCTGAGGCTGTGAAACCTGAGGTTCCACAGCCTCAGGTTTGATCTTATAGTTGTTCAAAAGTCAAGGTTTAAATCTAAGCTCGAGCCAGAAAACCTGTCATTTTTATTTATATACAATAAACACAAATAAAAATAAATGGAATTGATTAACTGGTTATTAAACTTGTTGCCTTTAATTGGTTAAGTAGGTAATGCTGTACCTGGTACTGTTTCCTCCACTGCTTCTTCTGGAGCTGCCTCTGCTGCCTCCTCCTCTTCTGAAGGAGCTGCCTCCTCTTCTGCTTCTGTTGCTGCCTCCTCCACGGCTTCTTCTGTAGGTGCTGCTGCCTCCTCTTCCTCTTCCGCTGCTGGGGCCTCCTCTTCCTCTTCCGCTGCTGGGGCCTCCTCTTCCTCTTCCGCTGCTGGGGCCTCCTCTTCCTCAGCCGCTGCTGGGGCCTCCTCTTCCTCAGCCGCTGCTGGGGCCTCCTCTTCCTCAGCCGCTGCTGGGGCCTCCTCTTCCTCTTCCGCTGCTGGGGCCTCCTCTTCCTCAGCGACTGCTTCTTCTGTAGATGCTGCAGCCTCCTCCTCTGCTACGTCCTCTACGGTTTCTCCTGCAGCAGCGGCCTCCTCAGCGGGCTCCTCTTCAGCGGCGGCCTCCTCCTCTGCAGCTTCTGACGGCGCTGCCTCCTCTTCCGCGGGCTCCTCCATTGTCTCCTCTGCGGGAGCCGCCTCCTCTTCTTCCGCGGGCGCCTCGACGGCGGCTTCTACGGGAGCTGCTGCCTCCTCTTCCTCGGCCTCTGCAGCTGCAGCCTCCTCCACTGCAGCCTCGAACTCTGCAGCCAGTTCCTCTGCAGCCTCGTCAGCCGCCTCCTCTGCTGCTGCTTCCTCCTGCTCGACTGCAGCTTCCTGAGGCAACCAGAGCAGCCAGAGGTTAGCGGAGATTGGGCCTTCTCACATCTTCAATTTGCATTCATCATAATTTTTACATTTTACAGTCTATCGTACTGGAACAAAGTTTCTGCAAGAATGCTGAAGTTGGTAGCAAGACAAAAAGAAGATTTCAACACCACTTTAAGAAGTAACCAGCAACAAAACAAATAAATCTATAGAAAAATGATTACTATAATATTGAAATCATGACAATTTAACACAATTCATCAACTTTGGAAACAGGCATTTAGGTTTTTTTTTTAAATTGTCTTTTCATTTACCTATATTTCTATACCTATATTTTATTGCCCGCTACCAAATAATCAACCTAATGGTGTGAAAGTAGCTCACAGCAAGTCAAAACCTTTGATCAAATATTGAAAAAAAAATGTTTTACCTCAAACAAAATCATTAAGAATTTGAGGGTCTTAATTTCCCCAAAAGTAAATTTATTGACCTAAAACACCCAGCACTGTGGAAGTATTACATTTCACCGGTTGCACTACTGTGATAATTAATTGATTACATGTGACAAAGAAGCTTGATCTAATGAAGACAATGCCATAGCAACACAAGCTGTTTTCACATGCACTACATGTATCTTTCATGTGTTATAAGCTGTGTTACTGCACAGCATTTCATTTCTAACCTTTGAAGTGAAAACACACTTTCTGGTTTAAGCATCTTCCCTCTTAATTAAATCAGCTACAGCTCTGATTGGCAGACACACTGGAGGGAGGGACACACACACCTCACTGCAGATCTGATCTGTAATCATCTATTATGAATGGTGGTGGCATTTTCAGTACAGATTGATTACCTAGTGCTTCCTGAAGAAGGTCATTTAAGTATATTCTGGTCTCTTTATTTGATTAAATATAACTAGACAAAAGAGGCATCCACATCAAGGCTACAAGTCCCACTTTGAGCCAGCAGGTTGTGCCTTTGAGTAGTTTTAAACAGCTTCCTCCATCGAAGTTGTAGGTTGTATGTTGCAGAAGTTAGCACAAAGCTAGTAGGTTTTACTAGCTGAGAAATGATGTTGGTGGACAATATGCAACATATGCTGCTTCATTGGGATTGTAAAGAGCATAAATGAAGAAACTGATGTACCACAGCTCAGCATTAGCCTGGGAAGAAGGATTCCAGAAATCTAATTTTTAGTAAATTGCTGTGAAAGGTACGAGTGTTGAGGGATAACGGGCTACTATTGCTGTTCTTATTGCAACAATTTTATGTGCAATGACAACATATTTTAAGACGTTTCTTCAAGGAAAATTCACTTACTGCATCAGCAGTAAAACCCTGTTTACTGTAATGTTGAGGCCCAACATTCTCTTTTTTAGAAATCTGATATTTACATAGATTTCTATATAGTTATTCTGCCTTTAATCATTATTAATTTATAACGTGTTTTTACCCAATTTTGTACAAATGTCAAATTTATCAAAGTGAGTTGAATTGAAAATAGAGGTTGTTAATGAATGTGATTCAACACACAAATCAAATACTGCACATTAAAAAACAAAAAGTTCTAATGTGCCTGACATTTTTTTGTAAGTTAATTCAGTTTTTAAATTGAAAATGCTTGTACATGCCAACAGTAAAAAACCAAACACCAAGATTAGTGTTTGCAACGTGTTTGCAATCATACAACACACAGTAATAAAAGTACACACCTCCTGCACAGGTGCATCCTCCACAGCAGGAAGCTCCTCCTCCAGCACCTCTGGATCCTCCTCAATCACCTGAAAGAAAATATCAGCCACATGTCATCAGCAGGTTCCCACACGCTGCTGTTTATAACACGTTCACTTGAGAACTTTCCTGTACATTTGATTCAACAATATCCACTTTGAGAAGATTTGGAAAAGCATTATCAAAGTATCACTGAGGGTTTTGCAAGGCACAGTTTTACAAACCTCAGTCTGCACTGGCTCTGGCTCCGGTTCTGGCTCAGGTTCTGGTTCAGGCTCGGGCTCAGCCTCGGGCTCTGGTTCAGGCTCTGGAGGAAAAACAAGAATTGTAGAGATTCCCACACCCAGGATAGACAAACTTCAATATTTGTTCTTATTCAGGGGATATCCTGCAGAAGGAAACTTGCACAGATCTTCGGGAGAGAACTACATATACCAAAGTGAAATTAAACATTTGGCTGTCAAATCTCATTTCTCTGCATGTGTTACTTCTCTGCACCGTAATTACATTGACACACCCCGTACCTGGAGGAGAGGCTGTTTCCTCAGCTACAGCAGCTTCGATTACATCCTCCACAGGTACTGGATCAGGCTCAACAACCGCTGAGGACACAGTGACAGGATTATTATGTTTGATAAAACTTTGAATATTTCACATCACAGGTTCATCAACTGTTTGGAACTTTCTTTTTTTTACTCCGGGTCTTAGAATGCCGATCCCCTACCATGTTCACCAACTAGCCAAGTAGTTTGATGTGGCTTTCTGAAAATTTCTGCCTCACGACGACACACAGCAGTAAGAGTGAACCAGAACAGCAATGTTTCAGAATGTTTTCAACAATGAACTGAAATTCACTCTAAAGCTTCATAGAACAGAGGAGCTGCAGAGAGGTTCCCTGTGGACTCATCACTATGAACAGCACTCCTTAAAATACTCACTGGATTATATGGTTTCATTGTTGTTCTATTGAGAAAGATTGCTCTAATACTAATAATAATACTAATAAGTAATATTGGAGCTGTTTTACTCTATTAGGGCCAGGCATACAAAGACGCTTTTCTTTTACATTTCAAAAGTTGAAATGTGAAGAATAAACTTGACTTTTCGATATTTAAAAATTGAAAGTGAATATAAATCTTGTTGCATACATCTGTCTCAACAAACTTCCATTGAGGTAACATTTATTAATTTATTCTGTTAGGAAATTTTGGATTTTTGTGCTAAAATACTCATCAAATTTCTTTTGAAAAAAAATGTAACAAACGACAAGAGCCTCATTCATGCAAATAGAAACATCTGTAATAGACAGAGGCAACGGTCTCCAAGGTTACACAGAGGTTTTGTCCTGTTTCTTGCTACTAGTCAGGTTGATTGATCCTGGACACAGGCAGTAAGCAGGTGGTTATGTAACCCTGGCTACAGGTCTCATCAAGCAGATGAAGTGAAAGTGAACACCTGTGGTGCTTCAGCTTCTTAAGAGGCGACATGTTAAAATAATACATTGCATATAAAAGTAGATTTGTGACTTGAATTACACCTTCATCCACTAATTAAAATGTTTTGGTCATCTTTTTAATAGGTGTTGAGGATGTGATTTGATGCACATGGAGATATTAAACTGAGACCACGGGTAAGCTTAGAGATCAATGTCACTGCTAACGAACGTCACCCAACGGACGAGTCTCAATCCCGCTGTGTAGAGTTGTTACCATGCATCATCTGTGTTCCCTCTTTACTCATTAACTACTGTCAACATATTGCTTGTGTGTGTGTGTGTGTGTGTGTGTGTGTGTGTGTGTGTGTTTAATGTACATGTGTGGTACCTTCTGGGGTGGGTTCAGGAGCAGAAGCCTCCACCGGGGCTGCAGCTTCTTCACTACGGGAAGTGACGACGACGGCCTTCTCTTTCAGTCCTACATGAGATGACGCACATGTTGTTGGCAGGAAACATGCATATATACTGTATACACAGGATGTGTGTATACAGATGTGACTGGATATTGAGAAACAACTACAAATATTCAGTGATTGGGGTTCAAATTAGCTTTACTGAAGCCATGATGTATGTAAGTGTAGCATATGCAGTTCATCAAAAGAGTGTGTGATGTTAAGTAACATTCATTTTATAATGTTGGTAACACAAGCAAAAGTTAACAAGGCATGGGTATTCTTTTGCTGACTGACGTTACCGATTATATGAATATGATATCGGTATATTGTGTTTTGACTAAAAATGACAGAAAAACATTTGTTCCAGACATAAAATATCAATGCAGCAGCTGGAAAGTCATTTGGACGGTGAGCTAGGATCATACACGATTTTCATTCCTATACATCTTGTTACCACACACAAGGGATTGGTTCGCGTTTTAAATGAAAATGGGCACCTACAGGCATTCACAAACTTTATTGACAAAAGAAAATAACACATTTATGGAATACACAAGTTCCGAAATGAAGGAAAATCTTGTAAGTATACAAGTCTTAAGTGATGTGTCGGGCTGATTCTAATCTAGTCAATTCTAAATATAAAAATCATGAGCAATAAAGTGCGTCACACTATCGTTGCTGTAGAGTCCTGCTGCACAATTTTCCGTTGCTCCCCGCCATTCCAACCATTCCAGTCCAAATACTGAAAAATGGCCACTGGCTACAATGCTTGGACCAATGAAACCCGGTTGAGTTCTCAGCTCAACACTAAAGAGAATATCCAGAAGTGTTTTTTGTTGTAGGGTGATGGGTGTCCATCACCATGAGTGTTGTTTTGTATTCAGTCACTACAGTCCCTTGAGTCTCTGCTATTAGAAACACTAACCACCTCCAGAACATGAACACCTCTAAGGCTACAACTAATGTCTATTGTGGTAATTGTTTGGGTTAAAAAAATGGTATAAAAATGTTTCCCAAAGCTGAAGATTCAATCTAAAATGTCTTCTTTTGTCTAGACCAACAGTCCACCAGCCAAAGATCAGTTTATGATTATAGAAGAGCAGACAATAGGATATGAGAAGCTGGAACTAGAGAATTTTGACATTTTCTTGTGAAAAATGGCTCAAATGGATTAATCAAATCAACAAAATAGCTGGAGATTATTAATAGCTGACAACTATTTGATTGACTAGTTTTAAGTGTTTTGAATAATTAGTAATTCCAGAAAAAATTCGCACTCATTAAATAATTGTGCCTTGGCCACTACTCAGCAAGATATTTAATATACCCAATTCATAGGGTGGAAAATTATTTTTTCCCTTTATTCGTAGCTGCCATTTTGCACCGACTTGATGTTATAAAGAGGCTGCAGAGCCACACATGACTAGAGGAGAAAATATGAAGGCTCTAAATCCATAAATGATGTGCGACTCAAAAGAAGTCCTGTCCATTATTGATTCTGAAATGGAAACCAACAGGTCCAGCGACACATACTCGCGTGTCCCAGGCATTATACAAGGTTTGCCAATTTGTATCATCATATTTGGACCTCAAATTGAATAGGTGATAAATAGCCTACAGGTCCACCATGACTTAAATCTAAATAAATGGTCTATACGTAGGGCTGAGTGATGCTTGGAAAATATTAGATACCAGCGCCAATACCCGAGATTAAGTACGGATACAGACCTTATGGGAAAAAAAAAATTACAGAAGCTTTTCCACAATTTTTCAGGAGCTAGTTCCTACTGGTTCAATATTTCTCTGGCTTCAGTTTCTACTCCCTCGGTCAGACTTATCAGCTTTGCTTTTCTTGCCCACGTCTTTTCCTCTCCTCTTATCCCCCTCATGTGCTTTCTTGCTCTCCACTTTTCTCTCTGCCTTCTCCTCTTTCTCCCCTCCCTTATTTGATTTCTTCTGCTCCTCCTTTTCCTCCTCCTCATCTTCCTCCTTGTCCTCATCTGGCTGTTTTTCCTTCCTCAGCTTCTCTAGAGCTTTCTCCATCTCTTCTTTCTCCATCTTCTCCTCTTCCTCCTTCAACCTGGCGGCAACCCTCTCCCTCACTTTGGCCGTGATCTCCTTTCTCCCCAGCTGGAGCTCCTTCTCCTCCTCCTCTTTCACCAGGAGCTGCCGGACCTCGGCCAGGGCCAGCTTGGCCAGCTTCTTGGCCTCCACGCGTTCATGGATGATGGCCAGCTGCTGCTTCAGAGCCTCCCGAAGCTTCCAGCCCACGTCCTTCGTTGGAGACGTTTCTGGGACGGATGAGCAATAACACGTTGCGTTTCGCCACTCTTAAAGTTATTGAGAGGTAGTAGGCCATGCTTAAATGCACCGTTATTGACACACATCAGGCAGGCTGGCGCATGTTTGTGCATCAAATAAAAAACAGGTCCGCCGCCTACTCCCCTTTCCTTCTCCTCTAAGCAGTTTAGTAGAAAACACTGGAGTGTTCATGTTCATTTTAAACTAGCAAAGCCAGCACAAACCAGGATTCACACTTTGGGCCAGAACTCTGCTTGGAAGAGAGTTATATACACGACTAAATTGAAACCGGTTGCACCACAGATGAGCTGTTACCCAATATTTACATATTATTTTCATACTACCTGCCAGGTAGAACGGTTGTGTGAGCTAGCTATACGTGCCACCGGTCGGAGCGGTAATACAGTAACGTGGTTGACATTTTACCTGATGTCAACTAAAAAATGTTGAGCTACCATAATGTGTCATTTCCTTCTGGCTGCAGGAACAGTAACTGAACATGGGTAGAAAATATACCAACATTTATAAAGGATTGGCAGCTCAGTTATTTTTTTTTTGGAAGTTACGCTACAGCTCGTGATGTTGTCAGTTTAGTCCAGTTTACATAGATGATCCTGTCTACCATTTTACACGTTTACTATATAAGACATTTTGAGTTTAAAGGGTCCACGCTGATTTTGTAAATCAGTGCACTTGAACTAGCTGGTGCGACACAGTCCAGCCTCTTTTGACCAAGATTAAACCGGCAGCTTCTGGTAAGCTACAAATGTTTAACAAAATGTTCACTCATCAAGCACAAGCACAGAATTAGGGTCTCCACAAGTCAAACCCTTAAAAAATGGTTAATAACTCACTAGTTCATTTTTAAAATATAGTTTTAGTTTATCAACTTAAAACACACAAGCTATCGCAAGTTGTGAGTAGTTTAAAAGCTTAAACACGTCATTAGTCCTGCTCACACTGAAGATGATACCTTTCTTAGAGCCTCTGGCAGCATGTCCAGGTTTCTCATCTGATGTCACACAAAAAATAAGAAGTTACAACACTGGATTGTCTCGAATATAAACTCTGTGTCATTAAAAACTCGTCGTGCAATCAGCCCAGTTGCTGCTCATCAAATTAGCTGTCAAGTTTCTGTGTTGGAACAAAGTCAAAAGCTTCACATACAGATAGCTTCACTTAGACCGCAGATCAAGCTCTTCTCCGCCTGAAGCTTGAGCAAACAAACCAAACTGGATTTCTGCAAAGGTGCAGTGCTGTTTGTCGACAACAGGAAGTTTAATAGAGGAAACCTATTGGAACCTCACAGCTTTACTTACTTTTAGGTCCATCAAATCATTTAAGAATGATGCAGAAGTTATAAAAAATAAAACCAACCATTTGGATGATTAAGAAAAGGCTGTAATGACCAGAGTCTGGAAACAAAACCAGTCATCTACTACAGAAAATGGAGAGAAAATGAAGAAATGAATATCAGGAGATTTTCCACGGAAAATTTGTTATCAACTTGTATTCACTTTGTATTCAACTGTGCGCAAAAGATTGTGTAAAATTATTATAATTTAAGGGTTTGTTTCAAACTTTGACCAAACCTAATAAAATAAAGTAATTTGATAGAAACAACCAGTAGAAGACCTTTTTGCCACATAGGATAACATTATTTTGTTATATTTTAAACAGCTTGTATTGTATTGGTTGAGTGACATCATGACTTCTGTGCATATACAAGCAGTTCTTAATGTTAAAACTTTAAAGTCAGTCTTTGTGTTTAAGCAGCTTTGGGTAGATTCATTCCGCTAATAAATCTTTTCTGAGACACTCCTTTCTCCCCCAGAGCAAGACAAACTTGTTTCTACATCAGGTGTCATCCCAAGCCTATTAATTCTTTGCCGAACCTATTGGCCCAGAAACACGTCCTACGTCACATACACAGCTCATAGCACACCTACAGCTGCATTTTACTGGTGTAGATTCAAGCCTGGAATCAAACTCCTCTCTTTGAGACTACACAAAGGTTCATATTTATTCTGGTTTATAAAAAAATGATACATGAGTTAAAAAAAATGCTGAGCTGAAGCTTGATTCGTGCAGGTTGCATAAGAACCTTAAGTGTGCGGCTAAATATATCAATATATACACTTGTGGAACTTCAAAAAAAATCCCACACACTTTCAGTGCTAGTACATGAAGTCAAGGCCTGGTAATAACATCTGTATCTGGAGACATCAGGGTAATGACATCGGATCAAGGAACCTTTGCATTCAGTCTTGGTATTAAGGTTTCTCCTTATTGTGCGTTGCTCCTTATCCAGATACTGCTTTGTGTTTAAAAAAAAAAAACACAAACCCTAATTTTTTATTACAAAGTCATGCTTATAGGCCAAGTCCTAAAAAAAAAAAAAAAAGTCTGGATAAGTTTTCGTGACATGCATCAGTAAAAAGACAAAATGGCAGAGAAAAAAAAGGGACAACTGAGCAGCCATCCAAGTGCAATTCATCTTGGCATTTTGTGTAAATATTTGTTCAACGGGTTTGTGCAGAAAAGAAGAGTCTTAAAAAATATTCTTAAGAGGACTTAGAAAAGTGTTCCTGAGTAAAACGTCCATATTCCAGCAGAGGAATCAACGTCGTAGAAACTCTTGAAAAGGATTTCACTTCTCAAGACTCAAGATACAAGGATGAAACTTGTTCACCAAGCGTGGCTCTATTTGGGATTTCAGTAACCTGGGAAGGGTGGGGCCCACGCCAAGAGGCCAGACTGGAAATATTCACATCCAAAGCTACCGCCCCATTAAAGATGCCAAACCCTGCAAAGGTAAGCATAGCGTTTGGATGCAGGGGCCCTTTGTTAGGAACAAATGCATTAAAGGACGAATGGACCTGAGGCTATTGGTTATGGAGGCCGACTATAATGATCTTCTGCCCCTGACTTCCATCGTCTTTCGCTGCTCTTCTCCTGACGCCTTCCTCATCCTCCTCCTCGTCCTCCTCCTGCACCTCCGTGGCTCTTCCTAAGGCACCATACTCCTCCTCCTCCTCTTCCAGGGGCTCCAGGGGGTTTATCAGACCGTACAGGAAAGTGAAGAAACCGTTTAACCAATCTGAGCCGCCCTCCTCCACTTCTTCTAACCAGTCCAGAACCTCGGACTCACCCTGACCATCGCCCTCGCTGGTCAGGCCTACGCAAACGAGAGGGAGGGGAGGAGTGTGGGGGAGAGCGTGTGGAGGTGAGGGAGACGGAAGGAGAGTGGGGAAACTAATAAAAGGGGAGGTGGAAAAAGGAAGGGGTCAAATGCAGCGGAAAAAATATAATGAAAGAATGAAAAGAGGGAAAAGAGCAGAGTGGGAAAGAGAAGGGAGGCAAAGAAACAAGGAGAGGGAAGAGAAGATTTGAGCGTAGGTTAGGCAGCGAGGGATCTATCAGAAGCTGTTGGAGTCAGGCTGTCTGCACATGATCAGCTCACCAAATCACTGTGTCCTCAT
This sequence comes from Eupleurogrammus muticus, assembly GCA_036785175.1. Lineage (NCBI taxonomy): Eukaryota > Metazoa > Chordata > Actinopteri > Scombriformes > Trichiuridae > Eupleurogrammus > Eupleurogrammus muticus. The sequence continues at coordinate 10,515,131 of JAYKQN010000014.1, read as the reverse complement.
TTGAGGCCATTATAATCAAATCAAGAGTGATAGCATCCAACTTTGCTGCAGTGCTGAAACACAATTCTGGCAATTAGTGTTTAAAAAATGATCATAAAACATTTCTGCACCAAAAAAAAAATCTTTGGCTTACACTCGCTCTGTTTATCATGTGTAGACAGCCATGGACTCAGACAGGAGTTAGACACAGAAAAAATAAAGACGGATTTTATTATGTTTGATACGCACAGTTGCATCAATTTTGTCCGATTACACTTGATGTTGAACTGCAGTAACAAAAACGGCGTCTGCAAAATAACGGTCTCCTTGAGTTTTATTATTGGATCATCTTTAATTTAAAACATTACAGGATTTTACAGTGATCCTTTGATCATTTTAAGACTAAAACACGTGTCGCAAAAAATTGCATTCACAACGCTCCTTTGACGAAATAATGGTTGTGTTTTTCTGATATTCTATTTTAAGCTTATAATTTGATAAAAGTAGGGACAGAGACCCTTGAAGAGATCAGTGAACTGAAAGAATGATTGAGCCAAGTGAAAAGAGGGAACACCTTAACATAGGAACCTGGGCCAAGCATGGGAGGGTTTCCTGTGTGGACTGTAGTGACACAGACGTGCTACAAAATTTGCAATCATGGTGTAACAAAAATGCAAAATTTGATGTTACTTTGTACCACAGATTTTACATGAAATAATGTAATTCAACAACTTGTGATTTGCACCATGCGTCACGAACAAAAGAGAAAGAAATGGTGTGTTTTAGTGCATGTGTGTGTTTCCTGGTCATGCTAGCTGCCTAATTAGCTGGAAAGCTGATATGTTCATGATGTTTCTAGTCAGATAGCTCCATGTTTGCCAAAGTGGATTCTGGTGGTGTTTGTTGAGGGAGCGGCTTGAGCTCTGCACAAATCATTCCACAGGCCGCTACATTACAAGCCTCATACCTAAACATTTAAGCCATTTTTGTGTTTTTAGACTGATAGAGGTTTTGCTGAACACAAAAATGTTCTAAGGTACCAATTGGGCTGTGAGAAACTGGCTTAACCATAAAATAGGAGGGAACAACAAGAACAGCAAGGGGTAGCGTGCACTTAACACCAGGGTTCAACAAAAACATTTTTTAAACTAGAGCTCCTATGAGTAAATGACTGGGTTGGTAATATAGACACAGATAGAAAGTCTGAAGGTGGGCTGGGCAAAAAAGGGAATAACAGATAGTATACGACAGAACACTGGTATATAGGAATACTTCTGAACAGGGAAATAGCAAAGGTGGCTGTGTGCAATCATGGCATGTTCTTCATGTAAATGTATTTGCCAGGAGCAAAATTGCGAGTCTTTTCAACAAGTTGGAGAAAGTTGTTTTTCCTGTTGATTTGCATACAGAACACGGGTGAACGATCAAACGTTTCAGACAAAAAAAAAAAAAAAAAAAAAACAGCGTCTGTCCTCATGGTTCTTCATAATGTGTTAGAAACATGTGAAGAAATATATATATATAGCCTATTTCTTAGACATTTGTATCATGTAGTCAATCAAATTGAACCATTTAGTATGTTGTTAGAGTTATAAAACAAGATTAAAATAATAATATGGGAAGCCAATCCTGTATAAAACCATGCATCATGCAGCAGACTTCACATAAAGAATAACACTGAAGACAAGAGGAACCTACGTCATTTCTTATTAAGCTCCTCACCGTCCTGAATGCTATTAGACACATTATGGCCCAAAAACTACCATTACAACAAAATAATACAAAAAAATATATATAAATTACCTTTAAAAAACGCATGTATATCTATAGATAGGCTCTAAACAGATCCTTTCCAAGAAGTGCCATAGAACATAGATTACATAAAGTGAAATGTAGAGGAATTTCAATTCTATAAAAGTTTCATATTTAAAAACGAGTTACGAAAAAATAAACTTTCCAAATAGTCTAGTTTTTGGAAACTAGATAATTTATGAAAGCTATAACAAACCCTATGACACAGCACCTTCCTTCATAGAGGCCTAAGCTTCTCTGAGCTTTAGAGATCTTCGACTAATTCAATCTCTTAATACTTTTAATGTGGGGACATTCAAAGGCACGCGTGTGGTTTATTTTCAGATTACAAACCAGTTTAAAACACTTCTCTTACCATACCTAAACATTTAAATTGTTTTTATACTGATAGTAGATGTCTGTGTCTTGCTGAGCATGATACAATTCTATGGTACTAATTGAGCTATGAGAAACTGGCTCGGCATATAATAAGAGGGAAAAACAAGAACAGCAAGGGGTAGCGTGCACTGTTAGTACACCAGGGTTCTAACTAACTATTTTAATTAGAGCTGATATGAGTAAATGAATAGGTTGGTAATAGAGACAAGGATAGAAAGTCTCTAATCAGATCCTTTCCAAAAAAGTGCCATAGAACATATATTACATAAAGTAAAATGTATAGGAATTTAAAATCTATAAAAGTTTCACTCTTTAAAATGAGTTATGAAAAAATAAGTTTTCCAAATAGTCTAGTTTTTGGAAACAAGATAATTTATATGAAAGCTATAAGAAACCCTCAGAGCTCAGCTTTTCTGCTGCTCATTGATGAAATTCTTTGAATGATGAACAGGCAGCTTTATGGTTGTCAGTCATGCAAAAGAAACCCAAATTGCCATTCATTGTAATAAACAAATCACACAAAGACTTGTTATCAGTGGCCTGCAGAAAGAGTTCATCTAATAAATCTGTTGTGACTGTGAGACTGTTTTGTTTTTCTTTTCTGCAGGACCCTGATAAACAACATTAGTTGTAAGTTGGATATAAATCAACTTGCCTAGCAGAACTTTAGCGTCCTCAACATCAAAATCACCGTCGCCATCTGTATCGTATGCCACCAGTTTACCTACAGCAGTGACAAACACACGTGTAGACTTACGGTTTCGTTCTCACAGGAAGCACTTGGACAAGTCATTTGATAATTTATGATTTGCATGCGTCATTCAACACAGACACTTCAAGAAATGCACCAAGCTTGTAGGAGATGACACTCTTCAATGAGGCAGAAGGTGTTAAATAGGCAAAAAGGCTTCTTCATAGAACCATGACAATCTTGTCTCTAATGCTCTCATTTAAAGCCAAAAGTCATAATCCTAAAAGCTTAGTGAATTCCTCTAGGTATGGGAGAACATAAAGAACAAGACAAAGTGGGTAAATTCAGGAAATGGCAACAGTCCAGGACTTTGCAACAGGAGCGTGTCACCAGACCAAACCTGTGAGATGTTGGTTAAGTGACACCAACTTGTGTTCTAGGTTTAGGATGGAGGACAAATGACAAATCAAGAACCCTGGATCTAAACCAATAGAGTACATTTTTCACATGTTGCTTAAATAGCTTAACATGGACACTTTAACGAAGATGTCATTACATTTTTAAATAAATGTGGGCAAAAAAAAATCAATTAATTTAGTCTGAACTTTTGTTGCTGTATTTAAAAATCTGATTATTTTCTTATAAATAAGACTGTTTATGTTCTCTGTTTATGTTTACTAAGACCAATTACACAGAAATATCCACTATGGTTACATTTCTGTGACCAACCCTTTTAATTGTTAGATCTATTCTTTCTAAAAAAGTAAGGCCTTTTTAAAATATTACATATTACATTATCATTTGATATATTTCACCCAAGAACATTTTCACTTATAAAACCCCTATGTTAAGTGTTCTCTCTTGGTATATGCTAAATATATGTTCAAATTAAAATAAGTGTTTTTTTTTTCCCCATTCGAAAGGCTACTAAAGTACTAAAAGCTATGCCCCGACCACTATTATGTCCAGTCAACTGTGAGGATTTGTTTTAAATGCCTTGCGAACTATTCAAAGCTCACATAAATTAGTTTCACTGGGAAAAATGTCACAAAATACTAACTTAACCCTTTCACAGGGCCTTCATTGAATACACGGAGCATTGTTGCCCAACTGCTGCCTACAGCTAACTAAGCTATTGAAAGAGTAATTTACTGTGTTAATTCTTAGATCCAGGGCTCTGAGAAGTGTAGACGAGTGAGGGCGATGGGAGCATTAGAAGACAAACACTAGAAATGTCACATTGGGTGTAAAGACATACTGCATATGCCTCGAAATCTTTACCTTGCAATGCCTCAGACAGGTTAATTTGTAAGCCCTTAGCTTTGTCTGCATGCAAAACACAAAACGAACATATTGAATTTACAGAACCATTTAGGGGAGAAAAAAACAGAACATAATTATACATCAATAGAAGAATACTACACAAACAGAAATGTTCAACGTGAGTCATTAGGCTCAGATTAGTGACACAGTTTAATACAATCAGAGATAGCACAGACAAGTAAAGCAGATAGCGTCTTAGATCAGGGTCCACATGCTGGAGGCCAGTGATAGAACTTTACAATCTAAGCTGACAAACATGATTGGTATCCAAGCCATGATGTGAGGATACTCAAGTTTCACCAGCTCATTTACATCTACATTAACTTTTGCTCCTCCCAGATTTTTGCACTCATTTATTCATGTGCAGGTTTTTGCATTGAATTTTCCAACATATGTATTGTAAAGTAAGAGGGGAATAAGCACAGTAAGGTGTAAGCATAACTCAGGTAGGTGCTGATCTGATGTTAGTGTTCTGTCATTGGTCAATATCACAGTTAGACTGGGTTTTAAATTGGGGCTGAAGTTCACTTCAGGAACAGCTGGCAGGCGACGATGTTTTAGTGCAGCGAGGGGAAAAGCACAGTCACCACACCTTTCTGTCAAGGTGCATGCAGGGAAAAGGTACAGAAAGAATTGCACTAAGATGCTCTTCCAAGTGAAACAGATACATGCGTGTGTGTGTCGCACAAGGTCAACTCACCGAGGACTCCCTGATAGTCGACCAGGTCGAAGTAGACCACGGCTACGGACGTCCAGACACCCAGCAGGGCCAGGACGATGAACCAGGTAAAGAAGCTGCTGCCAGACCCGGAGTCAGACTTCTTCCCGTTCTTGTTGGCTGACTGGCTTTTGGTGCCATCTGCAACACAAAGAGAGGCTGTTCATCATTTGAGAGTCAGGCCATGCTGTACATTCCGTGAGAACTGGTCTCAGCAACTCTCACTTTACATTGTGTGAGTCATGGTATGTCACATAACTGGATATACTGTGGTTACGAGTGCTTAGAGTCCCAGGTGATGATTTATTTAAGCGAATGATGCAGATGTCACGGGTGACAGTACACAGACAGAAACACAAAAATCAAAACACAGTAAATCATTATTAGTAATGGTGCCACACTGTCAATTCATGTCCATGGATCATGTGCTTCCATCCCTTTTGCAGAGCTGTCACTAAACATTTGTCTCCTCAGCTTCACACACTGGTCACCCCAAATGAACTGCGACAACAGGACAAATACAGTGGCAGACCAGGCAACCTTTACACATGTTATGATGCTTTGAAAACTTATTTTATAACCGATTCTGTACGACAATAACAAAAAAAATGCATCAACCACTGCAAATACACTATCCCCGGAGAGCATTGGAAGCAATAACTACTTTCAATGCAATGTGCGAGAGGCTATTCCGGGGGTGCCAACATCCCACAATGCACAGTGGGAGAAAATAGTGGCTGAGAGAATGAACAGGTGTTAAAGTCCGCTACATAGAGCTAGGTCAAACCTGACTCACTTTTAAAGAGCATAGTTCAGAGTGCTGCTATAAACTGTAGATATGTAGAGCTGCAAATGCAGTGAAGCACTACACTAACAAGATGTTCATATCCACTCTGATGAGTCATGAGCTCAAAGTTTTGTTGAATTCAAATTATTAGAACAATATGAAGTACTTCTTAATAGACCTGCAACATTTAGTTGATTAATATGATTTTTAACCATCACTTTAATTAGCAGTTCTTGATAAATCAACTAATTGTTGGAGCCATTTTTAAGAAGAAAATTATACAATTTCTCTGGTTCCAGCTTTTAAAATTGATTATTTTCTGGTTTCTTTAATAGTAAACTGTTGATCTTGGAAAAAGGAAGAAAAAAAAAAACACTTCTTAATTAATCACAACTATCAATATAATGTTAAGTTGCAGCCATACTGCTGAATCTACTGCCAATTAGAATACTTAAAACATAAAACTCTGCTAAATTAGGCCTGTCTCCTGTTTTATGATGGATTATGACATTTTGCATTAAACCTGGTATAGATTTATATAAAATCTGGGTCAAAGATACTCTGGATTAATGTAAAATTAATCTATAACTGGTACAATTCATGTTAAAACTACTTGAAACACTGAACGTTATCAAACTAAAAAATATCCCCATCAACATAATATTTATGATGATTTTGGACAAATATACAAGACACGGGACAGAGCGGCTCCAGAACTGAACCTTGCGGGCTACAGGCCCACGCGATGACCTCCACCCTGCGTTGTCCTTCTCAGCTCTCCAGCTAGCAGCCCTTGAACATACACGTCCCTCACCTTGCATTTCCCCAGCTATCGCTGCCGGGATCGCCGTGACGACCGAAGGGGTGACGGACTCCACCGAGGCGGCCGGATCGCCCATCCCTGCCAGACGGTGGCCTAGCTCGCCGACTAACCGAGCGACGGGTTGGCTCGACCACAGCGACAACATGCAAGTGAGGAGTAGCTCTGCCTGTGTCTCTGTACGTCCCTCCCTCTTCCACGACTGATCTTTCTCTCGCTCATCTGTCCGTCATCCTTGTGCTCAGTCGCCCTTTTTTCTCCCCCCCTCTGAGCCTGATATGGCGCTGGAGGTCAAATGAGAGTTATTTATAGTGCTGTTAAACCAGCTGGCCCTGACACACAGAGAGGGAAGAACAGAGCAATCAACATCACTTCCAGGCTGACTGGGTACCGCCCTCTCTAAAGCCTCAAGAAAACCTCTATTTCATCTTGGATTTTATGTATTTAGTAGTTAATATCTAAAGAGATTAGAAACTAGTTTATTGGGCTTTTTTTTTAACCTTTTCTTGTATTGGGTTTCATTTTGATGTGGTTTTGCTCAACTAGGGATGCCCATTTAGTTTTTTCTGATTGACAGCTGATAGGTGTTAACCCATCATTTGGTTAACACCTATCACTATCAATCACTGTAAAGATGTTAAATCAATTTGCTTACCATTTTTTGGTTAAATGAATAATGCAGAGAAAAATGTGTCACAGTCTGCTCAGCGTTATACAACAGGAACAAACGACTGTTATACGATAACAAGTTTAAAAAAAATGAAAGAGAAAAGTGTTTTATAGAGTTTGCCATCTTTTTACTGAGGATCACTGGGATCTGGCATAGTGAAGGTTTAATTAAATAAGCATTTAAGATTAGTAAATAGTTGAGTAGAGTTTTTTGAAATAAACATGCGAGGTAGGAGGTGGACACACTGGTTCTCCCCTACACCCTGAAGCCATCCTTTCTCTTCCTCCCGCGCCCTTTTCAAACCTCCACTACCTTCTTCCCTGAGCGCCCCTCCCCCGTTTAACCAAACTTTACAATATGTGAACGGATGTAACGAAATGAAAAGAGAAGAGAAACAAAACACATCAAAACCTCTAGCACCGAATGACAATACCCAAACAGCCAACAGGTTAACAAAACTAAACTTGTAGTCACATTTAACATTATTAAGTGAGTCAATCTTATTGACTGTTTGTTAATATTTGAACTGTTAATTAGGAACATCTAGTGTAAGCAACAAAATTGGCTGTTTTTTCACTCCGTTTTTATGCTTGATAAAACTCATTTGGTCTGACCTAGACAATCATTATTCTTTATATTTATGCCCATTTTGCAACTAAAAATAGCTTAACCTCCATTCAGTATTTGCTGTTCTGAACACCTCAGTTCTTGTTCTGAGGGTCATAGAAATAGGTTAGAATTCAGCATGGGGAGATAGAAGAGAGGGAGGCTAGATTATTATAAATATGCTTCGGTAAAAGATGCCTTAGCAGAACAGAATTAGACATTAAAAAAAGTATCATTTCAGCTCAATACACAGGAAAAGACAACTGTTGGTCCAAACTATTGAAACCGTTTAGTTAGAATACAACTCAAATCTATACTATACCAGGATTATCCAGGTATAGTAAACCGGGCTGATATTGTTAACGTAAACAAACAGTTGTGTCTGACACATCCAGAAATTCATGTTTACAGGTCAGGTCCCTTTCTTTCCACTTCCAAACTGCACTTAAGTCAAGCAAAATGAAAAAGATCATGTATTACATAGAATTAAAGAAGGATGCAACTATTTTGGGTTACTTAATCGCTCTTTGAAACATAAGTTGTTTGGCTGTAACCACAGAATTGACATTTTTTTTCTAAAAATTAGTAAAATTAATTATAAACATAGTTGGCAATTGATGCAATCACATCACACTGTACACCTCCAAACCACATGCTTGCACGATTTAATGATAGTGCCTCAACCACAAGCCAACAAAGAAATTGCCGCCAATTCACACACACATTAAAAGTGTAGTTGCAGAATCATGAAAGGCGAGCTATAAACATACCTTCTGTAAACTCCATGCTCATCAGATCACAGCAGCAGACACACAGGTCTTCTTTTCAAACTAATGGAAAACTCTCTGCTTAGTCTCTTCTCTTGGACTCTTCAGAACACATTGTTCAGTCTGAGCAGCTCCTTCAGGCTTATGTAAGGGGCTGCTGTGTACCGCCTTAAAACTGAGCCGCTTCTCCTCCCGTATGCCTGCAGGTCCTCATACCTTTGACATTCCACTCCCTAACCTTTGACCTCCGACACACCACAACCCCCCCTCCAAACACCCACAATGTCTCATTTCTAGAAAACTTCCTTTGACACACACCAAGGCTTCTTAAACCATGAGGATGGAAGCATGTGTGTACACGTGTCTTCTGGTCTCGAGCAAAATGTGAAAAACAGCTCAGAAAGACGTATTATCCACACACCAGCCAAACACTTCCGCTGCTTGAAGGTGGAACTTTACCAAACGTGGACCTGTCTTACTCAGTGTCACACCTCAGGATCTGGGGTAGGAGTGCCAATCTGTGCATTCCGGAGATGAAGATTATGACCTAACCATGACCAAAAAGGCAGGAAATAAACCCTGTGCCCGGCTTTTTTCGGTGCAATCCCCCAGAAAGTCACTAGCATTAGCCAAAGCTGTTTGTTGAGCCGGTGTTGAGCGAATTACACTTCATCTCAGGCCAACTGCAAACGGGCCAGTTTAATAACTTTTTTAGAAATTTTCCAACAGTAAAGAAGATATAGAGAGGTGCAACGCTAGAATCTAGTTTTATATTCTAGGTGCATCAATTATTTGACATTTTCTGTAAAAAAAAAAAAAAGGTTACTAAAGGTTTGATGCTTTTGTTCCAGTGTCTATTCATTATGATAAATTTTCATTATCAAAAATTTCCCAGAGAAAAAAAAAACAACATTTGCACTATATGTTTGTTACTTCCACTTATTTCACATGGTGCATATTTTATTTAAGGATTTCAAGAACAAAATGAATCAGGAAATAACCACATATTCTGCTGCATCACTGTCAACATACCTAGGAGGCTTCAGAAATGAGCTCAGCTGCTCTGTAAAGTGTGCACACTCCGTATGGCAACAGAGAAAGTTTTTTAAACTATACAGAAAGAAATCTGATCCCCTCAATGAGCATGGGGCTCCCTCATTTCCTGTCTGGAGTTATAAAAAGTAACCCCCTATCCAGGAGGAGTCCATTATAACAGTGGAGGCTCATTTATGATGATAAAATATAATCCCTGAAGTTATTGTTCTTGCGAAGAAATGCACTGTACGTTTTTTTTTTTTTTTTTTTTAAATCATCAACATAACCAAAGCTCTGCACCTGACACAAACACAAATTTCATGCAAGGTTATGTGGTAATGTTACCATCTATAGAGTTTAGTTTGCAACAAAACACAAATGTAAAGCACACTACACAGCATCACACATTGCTCCCAGAGGAACAGACCAGGCTGTTACCCTTTCAGCTCTGCATACTTCAGCAACTCTCAACTGTTCAACCGGAGAGGGGTGGCTGAGGAGGCCTGGGGGATTTAAATAATACATAATGTAGACAAATGAATAAACTGCAAGAATGACTGGTAAAAATAAAAGGTAAAATAAGATTTTAGTTCAGCACAAATACAACAACAGCAACAGAAGACACACCCTCCTTGAGTCTTCTCAAATATCGGTTTCAATCAACCATATGAGCACATCTTGTGATGGGTATCACACGGAACGCTCCAAAACATAACTTTCAGTTTACACTCCTTCAAGCTTGACTGGGAGCCAAAACCAATATTTGATAAACCTCCAGTAGGTTTTAATCATGTGCTATAAGTCAAATAAATACAAACAAGGTGCACAAGTTGTTTCTCGACCTATTAAGTACATCACTTAACACACCACAGCTTGAGAAAAAAAAAAAAAAAAAAGAAACTTTGCCCAGTTTCACATAGAAGACTATAGAAGCCCCCTCAGATAAATAGACAGTTCGCTAAATGTGTTTGTATCATTAAGTTAAGCTAAAGGTCCACATTTGGCGAGACTCCCGTATTAATATTTAATTATTGTAGTGTGTCATGTAATCCCCTCTGCAGGACTCAAAGATGCGCTATGAGCCAATGTACTTATGACCTACTTGGCGGCATTTCAAACTCCAATGCATGCAGTGTGCATCCATCATAAAACACTACATCTGAAAAGACAAACACTGTAATAGAATGTTAGTCTTTGAAAGGACATAACAGTAGTTTGGGCCCCACCGTGCTAAATTTAATTTAACGTAATAAACCCCTGTCCTGTACAAGGAAAATAAGGGGTTCTTTCTAAGATCAGTCAGCTTTCGTATATCTGAGCCACAGTACTTGATGCGTTGTTTCTTGGTTGCTTACCTACTACAGTTTATCTGTGAACGACTTAACCCATACGTTCATGCACAGACACAGTGGTGGGCGGGGTTAAAAGGAAGACAAGAAAAAAACTGAACATTTTGTTCCCGGGGCCTTTTTTTTTTTAACCATGCCACTGAACTACTACAAAATGGTACATTATGAACACCCTGCAGATCAAGCTGCAACTTAAATGACAGAAACTTTGTTAAGCTGCATTTTAATATTCATAAAGTGTGGCTGCAGCTTTACATTCAGTCATCAGAAAATTGTTGTGCACCCACTGCATTTCAAAAACAACAAAAAAAGGTTAATTCAAAACCATTTTTAAGGATATTTTATGGTTTCCACTAGTAGGGCTAGCTTCCCATGCTTTTGTTGTGATTTCCGGGTGGCAACATTCTGAAATGCTACAGGACAGGGGGAGGGAGTCCCTGTGTAGGCAGTAAAGGACAGAATGTACTCAAGTGTAGAAAGCCACACTTGCCTCCTATAGCTCGTATCAACATACACAACACTGCCTCCCCCCCCCATCTACCCTCAGCCTCGTGTCCACACGGGGATGAAACGCCTGTCTGACCATAAATCCACAGTAGGAAAACAGATAACGCTGGAGAGTAACCAAGTACATCTACTCTAGTATGTCCATGTCTCACTACTTTCATACTTCCTGCCCATTACATTTAAAAACTAGGTGTTGTACTTTCCACTTCACTACATGTATCTGACCACTTAAGTTACTGCAAGATGGAGATTTGATGTAAAATTGTTTAATATTTTATCAGTTAAGTGTATAAGTGCATTAAACAAACATACTTATTTAATATATGGTGTTATGTTTTTTTTTTTAAATTAATTTACCAAGATATATTAAGGCTCCACACTAATGAACTAAAATAAACTATAAAAATAAACTATAATGGTATATCACAGACTCTATACTTAATACTTTTGATACTTTATGTGCATTTTGTAACACTTGTGTGCTTTTACTCAACTAACATCTGAATTCTGGGTTTTTACTGATAACTGAGCATTACTACTTTTACTTTATTCAAAGTATCCGAGTACTGCGTCCACTAACGCCATCGAGTCGACGTAACGTCCCACCTTTGCTCCACATTACCAGCACCGGGAGTTTTATTTCGGAACCGTTTCCACGCGTCGGGTGAGTTTCGTGGATTCGTTTTAACTTTCACGTCTCACGTTGGCCTCGTGCCACGTAGTTATAATAAAGCTCCGGACATATCGGACGCATATAATCCGCTGGTGCGGAGTCCGGGTTGCTCGCAGAGAGACCCCCGGTGAGCCACGTACCAAAAACCGGGTACAACGCGGGTACAACCCCACCCCCCCCGCTCCCGCTCGCATGCTGACACGTTAGCAGTTCCAGCGGGGACTGGACGGGACTGGGGGCGGGGTGCCCTGCGGGGTTGCACCGCACGCAGACCAGCAACGCTGCTACAACCAGGCGTCTCGAACCCAAACGCTGACGATGCCTAGGCCGACATTAAGCCACACACACACACACACAGAGGACAGAAGGTGTGTGTGTGTGTGGCTATAAACACAGTGCACGGTAATCCCGGGACCAACGAGCCCGGAGACCGGGAGACGTAGCCGCTCTATTCCGTGACCATTCATTGAGTGCAGCGGTTTCCAAAACATAAACTAACTTAGCAGGTGTTACAAATGATAAAATAACGCTGTTTCTGTGTTGTGTTAATGTTAGTTATGCGGACTAACTGCGGGTTGAGCGAGTCGTGGCGACGCTGGCGTAACGCGCTGCGCGTGGAAAGACAAAAGCGCAGCGTAACGTTACCGTGTGTTTTTTTAACTAGTGTGCGGTAATATAAAGTGTTCACACGCTAGGTGAACCCGGTTTAAACTCAGCCGAACCAACACGTCGACACCGTCGTAGCTAGCAGGCGGGGGGAGCCGTGGCCCTGGATGAAACAAACCGCCTGATAGCAGATTAACTTTAAAAGGCCGTGCGGGCTGACACGCAACATCCCCCACCGCAGCGAGCGTGATAGGAAGGAGAAAAAAAGAAGCAGCAGCAACGCACCTTTGGGTTTTGCGTGCACTTTCGGGGCTTTCTTGGAAGCCATGGCGTCTCTGTGGCAGCTGTGCGGAGCGGGAGTGAGCTCTGACGGGGAAGAGTGGAGTGGAGACAGCGGAGCGGCCGGAGGCTGAATTTCTAGCAGCAAAAAGAAATCAAAATCTCTCCTGCTGCCTCATAAAACTCAGCACCATAGAAACCCCGTCCCCAGGCAAACTGACAGCGGTCTAAACCAATGACAGAATTGTTGTACCTATACTGGGCGGGGCTCAAGATTTTATCGACCAATAGGGTTTGAGAGGCGTTGAGCTTATTCAACCGTGTGGATAGTCTTATCTTCGCCCCGCCCACCCCACGGTCCTCTTGAACGTGGCAAGATGGAAGGTCTGTTTTTCCCCTCGACATATTTAAACATTTAATGTCTCTCATCATCGTTTGAAGAACTGAACATATTTGGGGACGCCTGATGCAATATTATTTCTGCATTTATTTTTCTTATTTTATTTAGATCTTCTATGGTTTTTCATTTAATATTATTATTTGATTTTTATAATTATTATTATAGTTATATTCCTTTTAATGTGCCACGTATGTTGAGAGATATTATTTTTTGTACATCACACATTTTCAATATATAAAATATATTTAAATTTTACAAATCCAAACAACAGCATACATATTTGAGGGTGACAGTCCAGTCAACATAACTAAAGATCAATGGTGAATAGCTTTTAAATGTACTTTATTTGTGGTTACAATACTGTCATCAAAAATACTCAATAACAGGTTAAAATAGTCATTATACAGTCTCTCAGCGTTTTTTCAGACTGAGTGTGTGAGAAGGCCGCCTGTATTGCTGCTGGAGGTCCAACTCGCTGGTGAGTTAACTAGCTCCTTCTGAACCGAGTAAACAGTGAAAGCAACTATTTTATAAAGAAACCATTAGGATTAAAACATTAAACTGGAGAAAAAGGTCAGAAAATAGCTTGGTAATACAATATATATTATCATGGTCATAGTGGGACACTAAATCCACCAGGAATATTCTGACCACACCAGCCCCCTACCAGCCATCAGTCCATGGCCGGCCCAATCCACAAATTTATGTTGACTAAATATAATACTAAATCATTTTTTAAATCTGGATGAAGCCCCAGATTATGTATTGTGGAACTCTCTGTTCCATCGCCAGCCATTTCACAGAAACATAAAATCTGAATGTTGGCAGATCATTCCATTTAATGTTGTCAGTAATGTGCACAAGTGTCCGTAAGGTTGCCTCGTGCCGTCTGTCATTGTACACATTACCGACAACCTACTTGACAATGATGTTTTTTTAAAGCTTTGCAGGAGAACTGACATTTGACAAAGTCAAATAACATAAAAACATACATGAGTTTTTTTTTTTCACCACATTTTTTATTAGTCTGAAAGAAAACATATAAAAAAAAATCTAATCTCTATCAGTGCATGCTTCTTCAAGTCTCTGCCTACAGTCCACCCTTTCACAAATTGCACTGCTAAACACACACACACACACACGCACAAAACAACAACACCTCCTGCAGAGCACCACCCATTTTGTTATCTCACTTGACATGTTTGTGTGTGTGTGTGTGTGTGTGTGTGTAAAACAAAGGACAGTTGTTGTTGTCACATACTGTATGTATGGTGGAGTGATTGGGGAGACACAAAGAGCTTTGAATTCACCTAATAACTGGTATCAGTGATCTAATCAAATAAAGAAATGTCATTTGCATGGTGTGTGTGTGTGTGTGTGTGTGTCATAACATGAAGTCCCAAATCTGCACTTTTCTGGGTTTTATTTGAAATTTGATACCTCTAACATGATATATTTGTATTTTATAGTACAAACATTTACCTGGTTTTTAACCAAGTATTTTAGTTTCCTGGCTTTTGGTTAAAGAAAAGTTTATTTGCAGCACAGTAAATTACCATTATATAATTTACAATTTATAGTTTTAATTTAATATGAAATCTGGTGTAGATTTTAGGATGAATAAGGGTATTTTTAGGAGAAAAAAACAATTCAATTTTTTAAAAAAACATTTCCAGTAACACTGTAATTTGTAATAATATAAGTTAAAATTATTTTACATGCAGATTTTTATACAATGTGTATCCAGGGTGTCAAACATGTGGCCTGGGGTTGACCTAGAACTGGATGAGTTGCTATAAGTTTATACCACGTCATTTCTTCCTCTACATCTACATTCACTCACTGTCCCACTAATGTACGTTTCAAAGCGGTTATCCCTCCCATAGTCCTGCCCTGTGTTTTTTTAACCCACCGACTCTGGTCGCAGCTGGTACCAGGTGCTGAAGCCTGGTGACAGCTGTCCACCCCCTTCACCACAGGGAAAGTGTGTAAAAATGCTGACTTTTTTAATGATGGTAAAATGAAATATTCACAATAAATGAACCACATGGACATTTAATGTAGATAGTGTTTAATTTCTCCCCTAAACAAATCAATCTTGAATATATTTGTATATGAAGATATTCATTATGAGAGAGATTGAGATTATAGACATCAGTGATGTAGTCAGATCCATATGCATGTATATGTTCTTTCTTTCGATATACCTTTGGTGTTCCCACTAAGTAGCTGCTTAACAAGCCCCTAACCTTATTTTTTTAAACGATCTTTTCCTACACCTGTCTCTGGAAACTAGAGTGAAAATAATTCCATTTATTATAATCAGTGCAATATTAGTCAATCACTTGAATTCTACAAGTAGCCTGTTGTAGATGTGATTGTAGTGGAGGAGACAAGATGTAAAATGAAGAAGCAGAGATGAAAAAAGGCCCCAGGTTGTAAAATATTTGGTTAATACTTATGAAATGGGCAGTAGTTTGACAGTAGGCCAGATTTGACCTTTTAATAAGTGTGATTATTGTTTGTATAAAAAGGTTATTTTGCATATTGCATACATTTATACTATAATCCTAAACATACTATTTTTCCTCGACACCCCATGAAGGGCCAGGACACATGACCCTGTGATAAACTTTATTTTTTTTCTTTATTTTGATAGACACACCTCTTTATGGTACATGTGGCTATTTGACCAACCGGCTTCAGCTGGTTCAAACCTGCACTTTTGAATTGTGACTTCATCACGGTGGAGTGCACATCTCGGCGGCCCGGGAACACTTGTTTTGGTAGGCCGCTGGGGGATGGGTCAGCTGGGCGGGGGGGCCGGGGGGTGAGGTCGATGGGGACGACACCCAAAGCAAAGTGGTCTTTTATGGGGGTCAGATTTGCAAAGATCCCATGGCCAGTGTTGTTATTCTTTGAGCTCTCTGACTCCTTATACAAAAGCCACATTAATTCCTCCTTTATGACTTGGGAAAATTCTCCTAGTTATAGCAATACTAGCCGGGTAAAGAACAGAGGGTGATGTCTGGGGTGCAAAGGGCAGCAGTAGAGTGAGGAAATGTAAATTCTGTTAAGTATGAGTAGGGGTCCAGACAAGTCCTCAAAGTACTCAAACAGTATAGGATTGCACATCTAAAAAGAAGGGGGACTCACAAAAACCTGTATTTTTCCAAAGAGGCTCAAATCAGAGGCATTTCATATGCATTTTCATATCTAGTTAATATAAAGTTCATATATAGAGTTCATATCTGTCATCATATGTAGTTTTTATGTATTTATGAATGATCAGACCTGTAAAATGAAGGGAGGATCATTCTATAGTTCATATGTTTTTCACACATAGTTCTTACTGTAGGATTATATGAATTAAACACATATATTTACCACATATGAACTACATATGAACCACATAAATGAAGGGCTATCCTGATTTTTGTAAAAACAAAAATCAAAGCACACTGCTGTTCCAGAATAGCACTCCTCAAGGGGAATAACAGGTCTTTATGTGTAAATTTTGCTGGATGCATCTTTAAACTTCAACAAGTGCATATGGGACAGCCCCAGAGGCTTAATTAGCGAGGATAGTCTCCCCCGTGTATGTACCTGTACTTCTGTCACCAGGTAACAGAGACAGTCTTTCCTATCACATGTAATGGTGAGCCTTCATAGGATATACCAGACTCTTTACGTGAATAGAAAAAGAAATAATCAATAAGAAAGGAAAAGCCTTGACATAAAAATGTTACCTTTAGGTAAAGGTACATACGTACGCATAAGAACCTTAAATTAAATTAGAAAAGTTTGTTAAATTAAAATGAAGTTTTAAAAAAAATATAAAGTTTGTCATTTTTCTACTAAATTGTACTAGCGTACAGTAATCAGACTACTACTTAGTTACTTTCCACCATGGCTACAGACTATTATCAAATGGAAGTCAATACACTAGCTTTATGTCTTTGTGTTTGCTTTAATGGGAAATACATTAACCGTTCCATATCCTGCCCAGGGCCTTGCTTCCTGACACTGGAACATACTTAGGTACGAGCAGCAGTGGAGTAAAAGCACATTAAAGCTGATACAATAAACGTCGCTGCAGCAGTATACTGTCAGTCCAATACACATCATTTACAGACCATCTCTACTATTTGTGTGTGATGTGAGTATGGCCTCCTTCTCTGGATCCTAATCAAGCAGGGTCCTTGACCCTGGACCCTGCTGGATCACACACACACATAAAAAAGGTTTTTGTTAAGAGTAGCTGCAGAGCATCTCCATGGGCTGAATTCAATATAATATTTTCAAATATTTTTTTTACCTGTAGGTCAACCTGTATGACAGTCTGTGTCCGACTAATTAGTCACATTGAAGTTGTCTAGATAAGAGCAGAATATGGCTTTTGACCTCTGACCTGGGTTTAATATTTGACCAAAAGCCAACAGAGATCTGCATTCCACATAACTTCAAGTCTCACAAGACAGGAATACACAACTGTCTAGTATTTCTTGTGAAAGGTGCTACATATGACGTAAAGTTGTGAAACTAACAAATTGTGAAAATTGCCCTTTTCACTGTATTTCTGCACAATTTCATAACTACATTTCTTTTTTTTTTAATAGTGCAGCTCTCTTACGCCCTCTGCTGACAGAGGGCATAAGACAATCCCTTCTTGCAGGATGGCCTGATTTCACCGACCCATGTCATGCATGCACAATATCCTTCTCTTATACACAAAGCAGCCACAGTGGTGTAACCAGTGAAGCCTGTGGCTGTTTTGCAGCCTGCATCCAGTCAGAAATGTGCTGTTTGGGTAATATAAACCCATTCTGAGTTAGTGTAACTGGAGGGCTTCTCCACATCCAGGAGTTGCAACAAGGCCTTTCATAGCAGATCTGCTAAATCATGCAATGGTAAATCTGTGGAGTACTTTGATATCATCTGCACTCAGAGTTTGAAAGTTGCTTTAAAGGCCCCTCGTGTATTAAATAGGTTTGATAGGCATGGTTGAGTGGAAGGGCAGACTTAAAAAAAAGGCCAAATAGGTTTTATAATAAGTCACATTTCCAAAAAATAACACTTCCTCCCATAGTTACTATGACAATCTTAAAGTCGCCCAAAACTCTTAACACACAATTAAAAATGGAAACTACTATGTGTGTTTTATGGTGAAAAATAGGTGTTATTTAGACGTGTTATTTTTTCAATATTAATTTTGGTGCTCGCTTAATAGTTATGTAATTGATCGAAAAAAATAAAATCCAAATTTATTTGTAATTACATATATTAAAGTGAGTGGGAGCTCTAAATTAGTCTGAGGTCTGAGGAAAAGTGTGTAGATGTGTAGTGTGTGTGTGTGTGTGTGTGTGTGTGTGGAAAGGAGCCAGGAAACTGTTGTTTCACCCATGAATTTCATCAAGCAACTATGACAACATAGTGTTGCATAATCAAATCTCTTCCAGACTATATTCTTGTCTGCCAAAAAGATAAATAAATTTACACCTAACTATTGGGAAAAAAATCTACATGGTTTATAATCCATCCAAGGTTTCTTAATGTTTTTTTTAAACTATGTCTAATAATTAACTGTTAAGCCCAAGGGGTAGCATAAGGTGAACAATGTTCAAATACAGAAAAGCAGCAGTTCATCTATTTCAGAGTCGTGTATACATGGTCGATGGTGTAATGCTGACAAAAATTATTGCAGAATTTCCTTAGTGGGAAGTTGGTGGTTGACATGATGGAAAATGCAATAACTTTCAGTCTGTTGACATCCAGTCAACAATAAACAGGTTCTTAAGCAGGGTTGAAAAGTCTGGAATAAAAGAGTGAATTTATGAATATTTGTAAATTACAAAAAAGATGTATTGTATTATAATCTATAATAATATTATACACTATAATAACTACTATACACTATAATAATGTATAAAATTGCATGTATTGTAATAATAATATATGGTGGCAACGAGGGGCCAAGCATGAGGCCTAAGTTGCCATGGCAAGAGAATGAGGTTTGTAAATAATACAAATATGGCCAAAAAGTTCCGTCATAAGCTATCTTGAACCCGGCTTGCTCCAAGGATTCTGAGCCCTTTTTTTTTTTTTTTTTACAAAATCAAATGCACGATTCACATGTTACATCCACAAATGTACCAGACGGTTTCATGGGATGCCGAAGATTTCCATTGCAAAAGATGCAGCTACTCAATAAAAAAAGCCCAGTAATCTGCAAAATGTGATTGTTTAACAGGGCAAAAACAGGTCGCATCCCCTTTGCACCAAGTGCAAAAGTAAAACAAAGTTTTACAAAAATTGTAGCTTTTGAGGTCTCTGATAATAAATAAAGGTTTAAACATTGGTGTCATTACAAAATGACCCAGACTTTTGCAGATAAAGGGGCGTATCGACATGTTTACTGAGCTGCTATCTCCGATCAAAGGTCTGTACAGTAAGAGAGCACGGAGACAGCCAAACAGAACAACACAACACAGTCAATAGAGGAAAGTTTAAAGTTACACCAATTATTATTCTATTTGTACTGAAATGGACCCAAATAACTGTAAAGTGACCTTTGCTTTTTTAGCCTCTTTTTGTTCCCTTTTTGTTTTACTGCATTAACCATTCAAAGTTTTTGTTGAGTATGGTCTAGTTTTTGTGATATTTTCTCATGTTAATGCCTTTATCCCTGTGGAAATGTCAAAGCAAGAAAGTGTAGTGTAAATATGGGGATTAACACTGGATAAAAAGTTATTTTATGACAACCGAACACTGACACACGCGCACACAAGGGTCATTGATAGGCAGCCGTGTTCCGGTCCTTGATTAGATTACATAAAAAAAAAAAAAGAAAAGAAAATTCTTGAAAAACTCTGAAATGACTCTGAAAAAAATAAATCTTTAACATGGGTATAATCATATTATTTGACATTTTAATTTGTAACACACAGGAAATGAATGAGAGTTGCACACTGACATGTTCCTACACACCACAACATTCCATTATGGACAGGAATATTTGCTTCAAACATTAGTCTCAAACTTCTTCAAACATCTTTTGAGGTTAGAAATAAAGAAGTCAATATACGCTTTAAAAAAAAATGATTGAATGTATAAAAAAATATCTTCTCTTAATATGAATCTGTTGTCTTTGGAGACTCTAGGTTTCACATGAATTAATAAAAAAGATTATAAAATCTGTGTCTATAGCAAATTCACATTTTCATAGAAAACTATATATGCACAATACTGGTGCAAATATAGTCAAAGGTGCGAGAAATAATATACTTTTTTACAGATGACGAACAAATCTGTTGTTATAAACACACCGCAATTTTATAAACTATATAAAAAATGTTAAGGGTAAACCTACGTTAAAACAAACAGATCATGGTTGGACAAACACCTGGTGATAGAATGTATAGTTTTTTCATTGCTGATAAGATGACATTCTGGATGGAGTGATGAGCTGGAGGGAGGGCAGGGTTCACACTCGTCTGCTTGGAATGAGCTTCTTTAGCAAAGCGCCAAACTCCCATGGAGGCTCTTAACTGGAGTTCACAGGTCTCTCAGTTTAGGGTTTGAACCTGGACCTCAGACTGAAGGTCGGTGCTCTGACCTGGGTCTATTGTCCTGAAAGAAAAAGCAGCTGCCACATTAATCTTCACCCATCGCTGAGTTGTCTGACTGTAGAGTTCCCTGAAAAACACTGTTTGTGATGTGAAATTCACTCAGTAAAGTCGGTTTGAATAGGGGGGGTGTTGTAAACTGTTCTTTAAAGCAACTCCAATACGTAAGGGCTTGAGAAGAATGGGCATATCAACATCCACATAATAGATACAAAAAAGATCAACAAAAATGAGCTTTTAATAATGGATATAGTTATTATAATAAAATTATAGTAATTATATTTTAATAACGCCTAGGAGAAAATGGGTAAATGTAACCACTATTTTGCATTTATTTTACAATTGCACTGATCATAGATTTGGAAGCATTCAATCTAATTAGTCTATATTTTGAACTCTAATTTGTTTATTTGACCTATAAATTGTTCTATTAGATCATTGTATACAACTTTACTAGTTGTTGCTAGATCAAAATCTGTGACTAATAGTAACCAATGATGTTCAATACTTGGCTGACCTGAACTCTTTTATACCTCTAACATGTATAAAAAATTACCTAATGTACAAAGTTTGAATCCCTGTTGTTTTACTGTGATATAGCTGGTCATGATTGTAATTGCAGTTTTATTTTTTGTAAAACACTTTGTGACCTTGTCAAGAAAGGTGCTCTATAAATTAGATTATTATTTTGAAATTTGATAAATTCTCTCAAGTATGGGCCTATTATATTTACCGACAGTGCTGTGTAATAGAAAACTTTTTGCAACTTGTTGTTAACCAGGTGGTCAGGGACCAATGTAACTAACAGATTGTCAACTTAAAGTCAACCAGACGGCAGCTGAAAAAAACAGTGGGGGTCAGTAACGATTGCACAGTTATTACTCCAGAGTAACCAGCCAGACAGTTTGTTAAGCTGCTTTGATCCAAATTCAACCATCACCCCTTCAAGAGAGTCTAATTTTCCTCCTCTTCTAAGATCAAGTCTTCTCGGGCGGAAACGATGTCCCCCGTTGGATGGGCAGCGATCTGCTGCAGGAACTGTTCTGATTTCAGGAGGTGATCGGTCCAGTCCTGACACGCCTCCTCTATCCCAGGCCCGTCCCCCCCGTACTCTGGAGGCAGGACGGGCGACGAGAAGAAGTCGCTCAAAGTGTCGTGAAAATTGTCACCATGCATGTGGATCTGCAGAGAGAAGGAACTTGTCCGTTAATTGACGTTTTTTTCCCCATTTGCATGTAAATGAGAGACAGACAGAAGCACCATAGATATTTGTGTCTGTAGTAATGGGCTATGATTAAATGATTACAATTTCGAATTGATTAAATGATTATTAAAATGGTTGGTGATTAATGTAAAGATGGACAACTTTCAATTGATTAGTCATTGCATTTGGCCTCAGACTTCTAAACATTATGTTAGCAGTACAGTGTATACTGTAGTACGATACCTGCTCCACTTGCAAAGTGTGATTTGTAATATTATTGTACTTGCGATATTTGAATTGGGCAATATCCAATTTTGGACACTGCCCAGTCCTAGTAAAGTGTAGAGTAACTACATTAGGACAGGAACAGTGCGCTCACCCTCTGTTTGATCTTTTCTGGCAGGAAAGGGCGAATCATAGCGAAGACCGGCCGAAAGAACATTGGCTCGTTGACCAGATGAATTCCTCTAACTTTCAGTGGAAAAGAGTCCTGATGAACATGCAACAAGCACACCACACACATGGTCTTAACTTACTCATTTACATATTGACTGAAGAGAGCATATAGTGTTGAGTGTCATCAGCATAGCAATTAAATATATCATATGTCAGCTTTTTTCTTTGGCCTACCGAGAGGACAGAGGATATCTTTTTGGCGAGGGAAGTGTTAAACTGCCAGGCATGGCCAAAGCTCCAGCCCTGCAGGTCAAATATGACCTTCAGACCCCGCCTCTGTGTCTCGGTCTCCATGACGATGATCTCTGATGTCATCAGGCTGACGCTGAACACTTGGATGGCCGACCAGTCTTTTGGGTTCCACTGGCCTGGAGATGCACAGACAGACAAAAATGTAAATGCTTCATGGGTCAGTAAATTATAACATTTTCCTCATAGTTTCATTGTGGAATAAACTGGCTAATTTGGCACTAAATTATTTCAAATACTCTGCTCAATTGGTATATTTCCAAACAAATTCGATGTTAATGTTAAGTAATTTCAACGTATATTAAGATCAAAAATCAAATGAAGAACAAATACCGAATACATCTTTACACATTTACACATTCACGTCTAAGATATGAAATTACTAAGAAATGAACTGTTTAACATGGTTTGAGGTTTAGTAAGTATTAATTTAATGCTCATAATTTACATGTTCATTATGAAATTAAGTACCTCTGTTAGGTAAAGTAAAATTTGTTGAAGCTATTATCTCTGTGATATACACATCTGGAACTATAAAGCAAATAAAACAATCTATTCAGCATTACAGTGCATCACTGGTTCTACATAAGAAAAAAAACACATAATGATCTAAATAGTTCAGATTTAGTTTTTACTGACATAAACACGTGTATACTGACCGATCCTGTAGACGAGCACCCTGCTGCCTGCATGGTCGCGCCCTGGGAGGACGGCGTGGTACGAGGTGCTGATGAGGCCGAGCACTGAGGAAGGAGACAGACACGTGCTGATCTCAGGACTCTCCCTCCGCCACCGCTGGTAGTTCAATAACAGCTGTAATGTAATTCGCAGTCAGATGTTCTGTTTGCTTCTTCGGAATATAGTGGACATCAGAATTGTTTACGTGGTTCAAATAAAAATATTTCAACTGCAATCTGCACTTTTCTGCATTTTATACTAGGGGTTGATAGCTCTAACATTATATATTTGCGCGGTAAAAAAAATTCAACTGTGTAGCCTTGCTGGGATTACAGAGAGCATGGGGCATTTTTTTTTGTCTGTCTCACGAATATTCATGAGCGCCTCTTGTGATTGGCTCATTTTCACTTGGAACATTGCATGACGTCATGAAGTAAAGTACAGCGAGCCTTGAAACAACAAACTGTCTAAATCCAGGATGTGAGAGTTAAAAAGTGGCTATTTGATATGGGACTTTGGAAGGTATAGTGTGTAAAAATCTGTAAACTTGTAATGAAAACTGAACAAGTCAGAGTCAGTGTATCAGTGGTTCAGGTCTCCAATGCAAAATGCTGAGCTTAGTCCCAGTTGGCTGAGCGTCAGCTGCAATGAAACCACTCAGCCTCCCTGCTCTGAGAGCTAATGTTGCACACGATAAATGGAGTCAATCATTTCAGACTCTCATAAGAGCTAGGTACAGCCTAAGCAGGTGAAGTATGAAGGAGTTACTTCTAGCTCTGATTGGCCATACACTATGTCTCTGCTTACTTAACCTAATGTGTTGACAGATGTCACTATGGGAGAGATTATACTCACCAGGCAGAGTATTAAGGGTTTTACAAGTAGTTGAGACAGGCAGCGGAGTGAAAAGGAAATCTGCTGATTTAACTGATGTAATTGGTTTACTACGCTACACTAGAAGCAGACGTTGCTGTGTCATATATCATGTGGGTCATCTCTAAAAGCCACCGGTAGAAGGTGATCTAGGTTATCTATGCGCCATTATAAGGGGGTGTCTGTGTAAAAAGCTTTAAAAAAAATGTCACAACATTATCAATGATGGATTTGAGAATCAGGAAGTGTCTGTAACAGCTGGAACAGGGGAGGCTCCTAATGCTCAAGATAGTATCATGTGTAACCCTATAATGCCTCAGAGAACAGAAATGTGGGTATCAGACTGTGTATTTTAAGACACTACATGCCTTATGCGAGTGTCACAGACTTATTTACAGTATGGGCCAGTCACTGAATAAGTGATGAGTAAAATGATTCAGAATGAAAAACTGTGTTTCAGCTGTTTGATTCCTGTCAAGGTCTCTGACACCTGCACGAAGCACCGTCCCAATGCCTGTTACATCACAATGCAGAAGTGAAGTCGAAACTATCCACAATGTCATCAAAAAGGACAACTGTACTCTGTAAATGACTCAAAGGGCTACAAATGAGAAGATCACAGCCCTGACATTGGTCACTTGTGAATCCATTTTTGCTAATCAGACACACCCGACTCTAGAGACTTGGCAAGGCCCAAGCAGCTGAACACGTTTTTCCTGCAAATAAAAATGTAAGATCGGTATGCTGATAGGGTAAAATTGCCCACAAGCTCTGGTGCCCAGGGGCGTTGTATGAGGAGGGGAAAACTAAAACTAAACTGATTCAGTGAGTAAGAATTGGAGTGAGATATCGCATCATGGTGACGCCTGAACCCAAACGACCAAATCTCACTTCTTGACTGAGCTGAAAAATGGATTCAGATACAATCAAGATAGTCAATATGAAATGCTCTTAACTTTCAAACAAGACAAACCTAATCTACTTCATGAGTATGTTAACCGATTTTTGGGATTAGAATACAGACTCAAGACAGTTCGGCAGTACTGGTTTTGTTGGCGTGCAAGGAGGGTCCCAGACAAGCAACTTAACAATTGACGAGATCTGATAAGCCCTGAACCCAATCTCATCTATCCGTCCAGAACCATAAAGATCTAGTCTTCACCCACATGTCAAAAATCCTGCCATTTTACCATAGGCAAGTCACAAGTCTTTTTGTTAAGTACTAATACGAGAAGGTACATCAATGCATTTTGATTATTCAATGCAATTTGCAGAAAAGCAAGACAGAAATGTTCCTACATAACAGTTCTTTTGGTTCCATTTTTTTGTTCCTTTTTAACTATATTCACCGCAGCTCAACAGAAACATTGCCTGAGGAAACACAAAGTAGGAAGTAAAAAGACACTGATTAAGTGTAACATAATTAAAACATATAGAAAGTCTTAGCACAATGTTTCCAATAATTACTTCTCATGAAGAACGCCAGGTTAGACAGACATTCCAGAAGATTCTTTCCGAGATACATCGGTAAAGGAGATAAACAATGTGATGTGTATAGGAACTCTGAGCATAGAAATTGCTTGTTACATATACTGTTAAAATAATCTGAAATAAACAGTCCATTACAACAACAGAAAATAACCATCTAAAAATACACTTATTCTCTGTCATTCAAACAGTTACAGTTCTTAGTACTTTTTTAAAGCTTTAATTTGACATAAATCTTGTGAATTCTCTTTATGTTTTAAGGATGAGGTATTTCCACCAATAAAAACATTATGTATTAAAATGTATTAAACACTGACACAATGCTACAATAAATATAAGCAACCTTAAAATTCTAAAGCCATTTATAGTATAATTTTAATAAATTGAATTTATTACATAATATAATGATTTTACTTTGTATTTACTCAAAGATGCATGTTAGTAATCAATAATCAGTAGTGGAAAGTAGCTAAGTTCATTTACTCAAGTAGTGTACTCGAGGTACAATTCTGAGGTACTTTGAGGTATATTTTTGCTAGTCCACTACATTTAAGAGTGAAATATTGTACTTTCTAATCCACTACATTTAGTACTACTGTTTAAAACATTGCTTTTTTGTACTTTATTTTAATTTAAAATGCGTGTTAAAGCTACTATATTTGGTGTATTTATTAATATTACACAAATACTTTGGAATGTATCCAAAATTGTGGCCATATTGCGGATCTACAACATTAAAATGTTCTTAATATTAAAAACAAACGAATACTATATTATAGGCTAGTTAATATTATAACAGTCTGTAACGAGTATTTTAAGGCTACAGGCTACATTTAGCTAATAATACTGTACTTTTTTGTCTGAATTCAGGAATTTTTCCTTACTATTTTTAGATGAGAGCTCTTACTTAAACTTACTTAAAGTAAAAAGCCCTGAGTCCTTGTGCGCGTGTGCGCGCGCGTGATATTGCCTGGCCGCTGCAGACTGTAGAGAACAAAACAAAAAGATTCGTGGCAGAAAAAAAGAGTTGAAGGTAAACTCGCCTCCCTCCGCCGAGAGGAACTTTCCGCCGGGTGTTTGTTCGTGCCGTGTTACCTTCAGTGAGAGCTCCACGTCGAAGTCTCTGGCCCGCAGGAACCTGAGCAGAAAGCCGTCGGACAGGGCGCGCGCGGCGGGCAGCTGGCGCAGCGCTTCCCGCCGCAGGCTGCTCACGTGCGGCCGGAGCTGCTCCGAGTCGTCCGGGAGCTCGCTGAGCTGAGGCCCGTTCATGTCGCTCACAGGTCCGGTTACATTGCACTGACGGAGCGGGGAGGATACCGGCTGCGTGTGTGTGTGTGTTTGTGTGAGAGAGAGAGAGAGAGAGTGAGAGGGGGAGACACACACACACACACACACACACACACACACACACACACACACACACACACACACACCTCGCTTTTTTCTCGTCTATTTCTTACTTGTTGCTGCTAAATGATTCATTCTGCATCCATGTTGGTTTTTATTTGTTGCAGTGGTGTAGAATTTCAGCAAAAAATAGAAGGAAGTTTAGAGGCAAAAATAAATGAGTCAACACTGACTTTCTATTATCCTGTAATATTAACTACTTTATACAGAAATGCAGGTTTGACCTCTTTGTGTAAGACTGCTCTCAGGTTAATCTTTAAGACTTGAATCTATGCCGGTTTCTGTACACATCACTGCTAAATAACAGAACAAACCAGAATTATGTTACATAAGAACCTACTGTAATAATGTTCAAGTTAAATTTTTCCCCACATTGAGCTTCTCTGCACGCCATCTGTCTGATAGTTTGACCGTACATCTGTTTCCAATGCTATTTTCACATGTCTCACATTCTCTGTCTAAGACAATAAGTCAGAAGAACGGCACCTGAAAATTATTACCAACATCGATTGATCTGCAGTTTGTTCTGTAAAAAAAAAAATCCATTCCAAATTCCCCAGATCCAGAGATTTGTGTGAAAGCAACAGTATAAAAGATTCGTTGGGGAAACTTTAACTTGAGAATGTTTGGAGAATCTACATAATTACTGATCAATTAACATTTAATCAAAATTGTCATTTCACTAATTGTAACATTTAAAGGGTTGGATCACACAATCTTTATGTAATGCTAATAAAGTTGTTTCAATCAAATTAAATTGAGAAAGAAAGTCACCTAATACCAACAGTTTGGACAATATGATTGAATCGGTTATGTGTGGTTTCTGCTTTTATTGATCTGCGTACTTTCAGTGGGGGAAGTTAGATCCTTAAAAAAGTACATCTGCTAAAACATGTACAAATGCAATAAGTAAAAGTACATAGTGTAAATCATGTGACGAGTCGAGTTTGAAACCGAATGTGACAAACCCTGAAAAAAAAGATTTAACTGTGATACCACTGAAGATTGTATAAGACAGAACAGAATGATGAATAAAGCATTATCATCTTCATCGTTTTGTGTCCAGTTCTGTACATGAGAAATCACAAGTTGATGTAGTTAAAGTAATTATTATGCATTGATGTAGTTCAAGTACTGCAATAAACTAATATAACATTATTTGCACATTTAATTGAAAAGTTTTAATCTGTCTCCTTCCCTTCAGGATTAATTCTGACATCATGATGTAGCAAAGACGTCTGTGTAGATTCTCACTCACCCAGGTCATTGTAGTGTCAAAGGAGTTACTTGTAAGCAACTGGACTTCTTCTTGTAGCTTGAAGACGTTTCACCTTTTGGCCTTTTGGATAAAAGGTGAAATGTCTTCAAGCTACAAGAAAAAGTCCAGTTGCTTACAAGTAACTCCTTTGACATTGTAGCAAAGAAGAAGAAAAAAAAAGAGGACTCAGTCACAACGAACCTTTTGATCTTTAGCTGTTTTTACTGAAAAACTGTAACAGGGGTTGGTGAACCAGGCACCTCTGTAGCATCACGCTGCTACTGTACATACAAGACAACACCCACAGCACAGTCACTGATTATACAATGCTTCTAATCAATATATTAATCAATATTTAACGTATTGTATAATCGACAGCTCTGGGACACACCGCGTTGGGATCGGAACGTGAAACAAAACGCTTGTGTTTTTTTCTACTTTAATCTTTACTGGTTTTGGTACATGGATGCTGTAGAATTTTAATCCAGGTCCAAGGTTTTAGATTGTTTCTCGCTACTTTACATTACGAGACTGAAAACCTCTGGACATGAAAAGTTTTCAGGTCGTCAAATATCCAGTAGCTGTTGAAACCAAACTGCTATTTTTAATTTTTTGCAAAATAAAAAAAAAGCGACCAATTCATGGCGTGGAATGGAATTGACAGCGTGTCTGTGTGCATCTCAAATTGCTTCCATACTGCAGGCTCAGAGGTCCAGTCGATGGTGGACGACAACAACGGTTTTTGGCCGACAGGCGTTCTGAACAGATTAGAGAAGACACACGGTGTCCTCATGGGTCAGGCCTCTTCAAAATAACACAAAAAAAAAACACCCAAACATTTTAAACATTCAGACTTTCGAAATCCATGACCTCTCAACTTGACATTTAAAAAAAAAAGGAGAAAAAAAGCCTTCGAGAGGTCTTTTGCAACAACAGGGGCAGCTTAGGGATGTGCTGGACCTGCAGAGTGGACAGCGTTGCCCTGGGAAACCGAGCCGGTGGCTGGAGGACGCAGGTCACGTGAGCTCAGCTCAAAACTACAGCAACAACCCTGTTTTTCCTATTTCATGCTCACACACCACAGGACAGAAAACCTCTGAGCGGCTGGCTGTGTTGCTTCCTCCGCTGAGCAGAAGATACTCGTTAAACGTTAAGACTTTCGCATCCAATCTTTACACCTCAATTGTGACCAAGAATTTCCGCTTCATGGTGCATCCATGAACTCAAGAGGCCGTGGAGCTTTATTACGAAGCAAATGGTCCAGGTCAGAATTGATGGGAAGACTGAAACACATTCTGAAAACTTCGTATTAGTTGAGCAGATTCAACAGCTTAAGCAGGGCTGGGTATTACAACACCGGTGCTGATATGATACCCTGTTCCAGGTGTACCAAAACGAACGAAATATTCAAAATAATAATTTGGAGGAACAAAACGCAACTTTTCCTCATTTAAAGGCCCCATGAAAAGAAAAATGTACTTATTTTTGGATTATTGTGCCCTTTGTGCCAAATCTATATTTAAAAAAAAGGATTTTTTTAATCAAAAGCTTAAAAAAACTCTTCCTGTGAAACAGTTCCAAATGTTTGATTGAAAAGAAAAAAAATCTGTATAATAATAATATATTTATTATAAATGGTAGGCTCTGCCCACTTTCTTGTAGTCAAATCTAATGTGAGGATTTGATTTAAATCCCTCTTGTAACTATACTTAGTTTCACTAGGAAATGCCTCACATAAGAGTCTGACATTTCACAGGGCTTTTAACATAAAATATTAAACATCTTCTGTACACAGACAGCTGTATAGTCTTTTTTTTTTTTAAGGGAAAAACTCTGGTATGGAAACATTGTGATACCCAGCCCTGGTGGATTTAACCCGACAGACGGAGCAAAGGGGGGAGGAAGTCGTCATCTGTCTGTCACACACCCTCCACCATCTTTACATTAGAGCCGCGTGGCGTTTACTTGTAACAGGATTTTAAAGCGTCATCTGGATACAGAAGAATGTGAGAAACTGAATTGACAATCTCGAACCCTAGGACGTGGGTCAGAGCCTTGTCAGCCTGCCTGCGGCTGAAATGTCAAACGTTCAGTATCATAAGAAGTTTGTTCATAGAACATCGTACGCCGACGTTACGTGGATGTTAAACAGAGTCGGGTTCTATTTGGCATCGTCAAAAACAAATCTGACCTCTGCGATGTCGTATTTCTGTGAGGAACATATAGATAGGTGGAATGAGGTTTCATGTGTTCAATTTGTAGAATGATGAAAAAAACAGAGGGGAAGGGTGCAAATATGCTCACAATATCCTGAGTTTAAATGTGACTTCCCACATCAGTCTGACTGCCACTGTGGAATGTTTGCTGTTTAATGGTCTGTACAGTGCCCGACACGTCAGCCACTATAACTAAGATAAGAACTTCAATAACACGTAAAAATAAAAAATAAAAAACACGGAAAACATTCCACAATTTTAGGTGACTATGCTTTTGTGTTTGGTTGTCTTGTCAGTTAGATATTAGATGTATTTTTCTTTTTTTTAATCTGTTCTCTTAAGTGTGCATTGAGGGATCAGGGCCTCCAGAGTAATGTCTTCAAATTACTTAAGCGTTTTCACAACATGAACACCTGAGGAATTAACAAGATGCCAGTCATCCTGTTCAACGAACACACATCTCTCTTTGGATGGAATGATTGTGTCTGTGCATGGAAATTATAGGGGAAAAAAGATGACCCGAGGAGGAATGTTTTCTGATTAAAAATCTCTCTCTCTCTTTCACACCGTGTGATTTTTGAACGTCAGAAACTCCTCACATCACACGCTGGACATCACAGTCCCCCAATGTTACTTGAGAAAAAAATATCACTACATTTAGTGGTTTTGGTCACAAGTTTAAAATGTTGCCTTCTGCAAAACGTACACTGGATATAGCTGAGTGGAATTATATATTCATTGTTACTAATGGCCAACTATGTTATATGTTAACTTGAATGTTGCATAATTATCTACCTGTTTAACTCCCAGTGCAAGAATAAGAAAAACTGATGATTTTTTGGGGAATGATAGCATCCACTGATGGCAGCAGGGGTCACAAGTCAGGTTTGAGTTTCACCAATTTGAGAAAAGGAAAACTCAACTTGAAATGAAGAACAATGGCTTCACAACAGTGAGCCTGTGCATGTGGCCGAATCAAATGTGAGGATTTGATTTGTGACAGTTCAAACCTCAGATAATTAAACAGTTCACAGTTAAATACATCAGACAAGACGCATTAATATCCATTTCATGGCCCTTCAACAAAGATTTGTCCTTTCTTTCTTTGACAACAATCAACACTCGCTTGAGCAGTGACGACGAAACTGAGGAGACACAATATAAAAAAAGGCTCTAAACATCTCTGTGAACCAAAAAAATGTTAAGTAAATCCTCGTGTCACGCATCACATACCTCCATCTTTAATGTACTCCATTTGGTTTAAGTGTCTGCATTCCATCTGTGAACGCTCTTTTCTAACAGTTTATCAAGTTTGGCATTAAAATGCACACAATCCTCAAGTTCATCTTATTGCTCACTGATAAGCTTCTTGAATGACTTTGGGACAGTTATTCCAAAAAAAAAAAAAATCAGTAAGATTATTGCAGAGTAGGTTGCATTAAATGGCTAATATAGTATATGTAGTAATAAAATAAGTATATAATAAAAGCAACAATTAGAAAGAATTAAAACAGAAGCAGCTTCAACCACAGTTAAAACAGAACCAGAGCCAGGCTCTGATCATCACTCTGAGAGTTAAGACCACAACACCAGCTGATGTTAGACCATCACGCTGCATGAGGAACGACCATCTTTACCATCAATTTACACGACCATTGTCTCCAGTGTAATCACAACTACCTGCTTCAACCAAAATATATGGCTGACTTGATCCTAATGCTTTGATGACAAGACGGACCTTGGTGATTTTTAGTGTGACGATGAAATGAATTCTCCAAATATACAGATGATGTGACGCTGATTGTTTGTCACAAGTCACGTTAGAAAGGATTTGCACGGAGACAAAACTGGAACAAACTACTGGATATTTTTTTTCAAAGCTGTTATGATAACCATAGTGCAGAACAGGAAAAAGCAGACAAACGATTGAACGGGTATCTGATCCGATTAATAGTCAAAACTGTTGAATCTGTCGACCTCTAGAATAAATCACCTATAAATGTTGATTTATGTGCACACATATGCATGCTCACAAGGCTACAGCATAGGAATTAATGCAGAACTATAAATGAGCCTTAAGCCTCCTATATGCTCTGACTAACTTCCAGCCTCCAGAAACGTGTTGAATAGGACAATTACATGCTTGACTTACAAATATATGAAATGACCTTGATGTAGGACTGTTGAAATTGGTGAGAAATCATAGAATGTATGTCGCAAGTGTAAAATTCATGCAAACCTCAAACCAGCTGAAGAGTGTGTGACAGACAGGTGACTGCCCCCCCGAGTTTTACAAACAACAATTATGCTTCATAAAGAAACAACAGTTTTCAATTCAACAGTCTTCAGTTTTTCCAATCAAGATTTCAGGGGATAAATAAAAATAAAAAAATTAAATAAAAAAAAAAAACCTTAGGGACTCATCTTTACTCTCATTTGAATTTTCCAAAAACTGATTGGTCAAAATGGCTGACATGTTAAGGGCGTCATTCCTACTCATACACATATAAACAAGTTGGCATACATTCAGCGAATCCATTTTGCCGATGGAAGATTTTTTTTTTCTCCCACGTGGGTTGACGGCGGAATTACCGCGGGGCTATTAAGATGATCTTCTTCTTTTTTTTCTGGAAACAAAAAAAAGTCTAATTCTTTCCCAGCTGCGGCTGAACAGTCATTCCAGCTGCAGCTCTTTACAGTCTGAACTTTTTTTTTTTGGATTTTTGTTTTGTTTTTAATGGAGTATTTTATATTTTCTGAATAATTATTATTTTTTTCATACCGCCTCCTATTTTGGTCCATTTCATATTTACAACCATGTTTACAAATAATGGCTAGTCTATGTATGCGTGTGTGTGTGTGTGTGTGTGTGTCATCCCAGGGTCTGAAAGGAATAACAGTTGAGTGGAGGCCACTCTGTTGCATGTCTTTGAAAAAAAAATCATCAAAAATCACTGTTCGTATGTGTTCGTATGTGTTCATATGTGTGTGTGTGTGTGTGTGTGTGTGTGTGTGTGTCTGTCTGTCTGTGTGAACACACAATAGGCATTCTGTCCACTCTTTCTACAAAGTGCATGTGTGTATGTGTGTGTGTGTTTCTAAAGCATGTAAGGTGCAAGTAGGCAGCTCTGTGATGATTTGACGGGACAAGCTGAAGAGCAAGGGTGTCGGGCCGGCATCTGATTGGCTGCACCAAATGTTCGCCAGCATAGCGTGTTAGCCATCAAACGCCATGCCCCCTAGGTCACAAGGCCTAAAAGGTTGCAGAGAAAGAGGAGGACACTTATTCTCTTATTGGAGAAAAAAGGGGGGGCTTCAGGTTCATTCCAAGGTCCAAATAACAGGTTGATTTGAGATCCCTTGAGTTGCGAATGTTACATAATTTTATTCAATGTCTTTCTCTAAGCGAGTGAAGGTGGAGGCTGATAGCTAAAGGCGGCGAAAACCTTTTGGTCCTCAACAGGAGTAGGCTTGAAGTTGTCGGTCTCTCCCTTGCGTGGGAGTTCTCTGGCACCGAGAGGGAGCTTGAGGTGGGGGTGGGGGGGACACTTCCTGTCAGGGTGATCGGCTTGCGTTCCATTTAGCTGCGTTTGTTCATGCTAGGCTGAGGCTTTGAGTCTGCTGCCGGGTGGCTGCAAATGACCGGGATGTTGGTTTTTTAACCCACTGCTCAGGTAAGTGAAGTGATAAGCCCACCCCTGGGTACTACTGAAGGTAGGAGGAGGGTATGTGCTGGATGGCCGTCTGGCTGGGTTGTTCGATCGAGAGGTGAGAGTTCCCTCCCTTCAAAAGAGAGTTCTGAACCCAATGCAAAGGCTCATGCTTCGAGAAAAGGATTTACATAGGCTTGAGAGTTTTAGAACTCGTCCTCGGTTGCTTTTCTTGAGAGTTCAACGCCCGACTCGCTGGGTAATTCCTTGGTTAGGAGGTGGAGTTCCCCCCTTTGAATAGATTCTGGACCCAGGCGAGGGGCGTGGCCTGATGTCAGGAGTCGTCGTCGGTGTCGTCTATCAAGACCTTGGTGTCGCGGGTCCTGGACCTGGAGGGGGGAAGAAGGGAGAATGTGCTTATGGGTGCGGAAGTACATCCATTGTTATTATTATTTTCTCATCCAAACAGCTGTATTTAGGTTTCTTGCCAAAAGCTACGTTTTTGCTAGATTACGTTACATTTGAGCACATCACGATGACAATTTACATTCATTAATGCTAATTTTATGACCAGACCTTGAACACCTTATAAATGGCACATTGTTTAACCAGCTAACGAACTCATTGTTGCATTCAGCTTTTACCTCTGCCCATTCTGCATCCTGACAAACAACGTGCCCCTCGTATGTGTGCTACTATCTGAGGTTTAGGTGTGTATTAAGGTAGATACGTCACTGTCGACGTCAGGTGTTTGACCCAGAAGGCCAAATGTCATTTTTAAACTGCTGCACCACATGCTGTTTGAGGATAAAACAATTGACTATCTGCATCATAACAGCGACAGCATGTGGATTTTTCCTGAACACAATATATCAAACATCAACCAGGTAA
This sequence comes from Eupleurogrammus muticus, assembly GCA_036785175.1. Lineage (NCBI taxonomy): Eukaryota > Metazoa > Chordata > Actinopteri > Scombriformes > Trichiuridae > Eupleurogrammus > Eupleurogrammus muticus. Next base: position 10,479,736 of record JAYKQN010000014.1, on the reverse strand, counting down.
CTATAGGTCAACCACCCTTAGTATCAAAGTATAAGGCTCAGCTCCTACAAAAGCAGCAATGTTATCAATAAACTTTATCCCTATTGATTTTTTTTTTTAAGTTCTTGAAAATGTGGAACCAAGTCCTTACCAGATAAGATGCGATGGAACCGTTTTCTAGGGCTGACTCCAAAAAATCTAATCTTTGCCATGGTAATCAATGATAAAGTCTGTGATTTGTTTTTAATAACTTTTCTGCAACATAGACAAAGAAGTCGAGTGTCTGGAACAATTTTAACTGAACTTCCTTGAGTAAAAAGAAAAACATTTACTTGTGCTTGTCACCCGTATTATATTAACACTTATACACTATATTACAGTTACACTCTGCTTCACTGAAAGTAAAAAAAAAAAAAAAAAAATCACCTATTGGGTTTACTATGGGAATCATGATGATGGTTGAATATTCAAAAAGGTTGAACTATCCCTTTTGCAATCAAAACTGTAAATTTTGTGTTGGAGAAAATCTATTTTTACAAGTTAATTCACACCAACAGCCCAAACTACCACAAATACTGAGCATACAGCGTGAGAGCATGTCTGACTCCTCACTCCTCAACATCTGCTGCAGCTGTGACTCACTGTGAGGCGAGGCGTGGTCTGCGTAGACTCATGCTGTAGCTCCTCTTCCAGCTCTTCTTGCCCTGCCGGTTCCGGACTCCGTCTTCCTGGTCCATCATCTGCTCCAGGAGGGTCTGGTCGTCGGCGTTGAGCGGCGCCACGCTGATGTCCCTGACGGCCCTGAACTCACCGCAGTTGTTCAGGTGTTCGTTCTCCAGTCGGAAGAAGTTCCACACGAAGCGCCTACGAAGGGGGAGACATCACACAGTTTTACGCCTCGAATACAACAGTAATCCAACTCAGGGCGGATGAATTGCATTTAAGATAAATTACATAATAAGTTTTATTTCAGAGGACAATGAGTTGATAGATTGAAGCAATATCTTTATCAGATATGAGTGTACAATACTGTAACACTGTTAAGAAACAAAAAGGCTGCAAAAAGGCTAATTATAGATTAGTTGCCAAGTAATACATTATTTACATTATTCACATTAAGAAGAAAATACAGATTATGTGCTTCCAGCTACTCAAATCTGATTATTTTCAGTTTTTTTAAGTCTTCTATAATAGTAAACTGATGATCTTTAGGTTTGAACAGTTGGTCTAGAAAATGTTCAACTTAAATGTAAGGAGAAAACACACTGAATGGTAAAAAAGGAGATTCACACTTGTATTGAATTATTATTCCAAAACTACACATGTGCGTGTGTGTGTGTGTGCGTGTGTGTGCGCGTGTGTGTGTGTTGGAGGTGGAACAAGGTGGGTGGGGGAAGAGACTGGAAAGAGGTTTGGGATTGGGAATTAATATGGACAGCTGGAAAAAAATCAAATAAAAAGTATTTAAATAATAAATAACCGTGTATACCTAAAAACCTCCATTGGGGCCAGTACTGTCGCCATGATGTCAGAGATGTTGTGGAAAGCGGACACTTCGCTGAGAAAGACGGTTAAAGTCCACGAAAAACGTAATAGCACATCCTCCACGATGGCGCTGTAGTAATAGGCCTGGAGATGACAGGAAGAACACATCGTCAGAATGTCACACATCGTTAGAATCTCACACTACAGACAGGGTCAAACTAGTGTATCAGTCTCCTCCGGCACATTCTAAATAACCTTATGTGGGTAGACTATCTCCTCCCGCAGGAAGGTGTTCTCCCCTGCGTTGCGGTCAAACAGGCCCCAGTCCATCTTCAGGTCCCAGATCAGCGTGTAACAAGAGCTCACCACCAAACAGCTAATATACATGTAGAAGAAGATCCGGGCTTCATCATAGGGTTTTTCTGAGGGGAGAAAGATAGAGAGAGGGGGTGGGAGCTTAGACAGCTGAACATCACATTTATATGCACAAGAATCGAAACGTCCATTATTTAATTCAGTTTAGAAAATCCTGCAATATTTATATAATAATATTAAAGTGACACACCCAGTGAATATCACTGTGAAGGTGTCGTCTACCTTTATGTGTGCTGTAGAGGGCGGCAAAGGTGACAACAAAGAAGGACGTGGAGTATTTCCCGGCATTAACCAGGTGAGGGAAGGCCCGCTTGGTGTCACGGTAACGGCGCAGACACTGGACGAATCGGAACCAAGCGGGGAGACACTTGATGACCGCGCGGACGCCGTACGAGTAGGAGTTGCACACGTCTTTACCTGAGCGGGACAAAATCATTGGATTAGAGTCAGGAAGCAACGCACGGTTCTATCCTGACAGTTGCGCTTCAATGTTCCAAAACTTACCTTCGCTGCTGATGAGCCCGTCATGCTTTTTCCAGTCTAGTTCGAAGCTGTAGAAACAGATCATGTACTCCAGATCCATCAGAACCACCACCAGAGAGTTCAACTGGTCAGCCAGCCAGAAATCTGCAAAGCCCACACGGTGGAATGGAGCTGTCACCACCCGAAACTGTGGAAGAGGAAGAAGAAGAGGAGCAGAAGGGTGATGAGTTTCTCTTTCAAATGATCAGACATACTGCACAGTCACACAGTCTAAAAAAGTGTAAAATGTTGCGTTATATGGACACTGCTGTTACATTCCACAACTGATAGTGTAGTGGTTATTGAGTGAAGTTACCAGGAGTTTGAGCAGCCAGAAGCGTGACTTGTAGTAGCAGGTTTTGAAAGGATTGATGAGGAAGAGGAGGAAGAAACCATAGAGAGCCAGAGGGTTGGCCTGCATTGGCACCAGGATGCTGTCGCTGAACAGACAGGACAGCAGGCTGACGCACCACAGCACCCCCAACAGACCTGCAATCTACACACACACACACACACACGCACGCACAATTACTTACAATATTTATATAATAATATTAACTATTTTGATAATCAATTAATTGATTTGAGCAATTTCTAAGAAGAAAATCTAGTCTGGTTCCAGCTTCTCAAATCTAATTATTTGCTGTTTTTGTCTTCTACAACAATTAACTGATGATCTTTGTGTTTTGGACTGTTGATCTGGACAAAAAAAAAAACAAGAAACAAAAGATATTTAGGTGGAAGGTAGCTTTAAAGAAAGAGTGGCGACATTTATGAAAGAAATTTATGAACCAAACAGCTAATTAATCGATAGTTTCAATTTTCGAATAGATGTATGTGTGGTTGTGTGTGTTTGCCTGTTCTCCTCTGTAGCTGTCAGCTATTTTATTTGTTTTTTTTACAAGACAGTCTGGAAACAGCTTGTATCAAAAAAAAGTAAAGCACCACTATTGCTAGGACTAAATAAATCACAATGATGGGAATTAATATGGTGCTCATACCTCAAACAGATGTTGGTGGGACAGATTGTTTCTGGGGTTGAGTTCAAATATGAGAACATGGTTGACTCCCGCCTGCCTCCAACCATAGGTGTTGATGCCTGGATGAGAGAAGCAAAGATAGGGCTGATGGATCAGAGGACAGCCTGAGGGGGGCAAACTTTACATGCCCTTATTTTGAAAAGACACTTTTCACCGTTCATATGGTTGAGGGCCCTTTAATGTGTCTGTAAGTTTCTTCTGTAACACGTTATTCTAACCATCATCTATAAATAGATAATGAATTAAACATTAGTTAGGGTATTTAACTGTTTGATGTTTTATAATTGGTTTCTAAACTAGAAATATTATTTAGATGCAACTGCTAGTGATAATTTGCTGATAGACAGATACATTTTGTATGCCGATCATGCATCAATTATAAACCAGTAACAAACAGGAAAATAACTATTAACACGGGTTTATTTCCTTTATAGATGATGTTTATTATAAAGTCTTACCTTTTTTAAAAAAGATTATGGGGAATGACGAGGTCTGTTTCCCTGAACTACAGAACTTCCTCTTAAAAAAAAAAATCGAATGAACGGAAAAAGTGGACTCCCAAAACAGCAAAGGAGTGTGTGTGTGTGTGTGTGTGTGTGTGTGTGTGTGTGTGCGCGTACCTAACAGGAAGAGGAATTCTATTAACAGGAAGCCGCCTCTGTAGATCCTGACCATAGGCCAAACATCTGTACTTGGAATCACCACAGCTCCTGGTAACAGAATGGGACAGTGACGCATGGTAAGAGAGACAGTGGTAGAAACAGATGAAAGGTTTAACAAAATAGTTAGTTACTATGCGATCCATAGGAAAAACTGATAAAATCTTAATTGGAAAATTGATCCCACTAAACTGAAAAAGGAAAATTTGTTATCATTGGAACCTTCATTCTTTGCTTCTTTTCCTTCCAAGAAATAAGAAACTTTTGGAGCTATAAAAGGAAGTGTCACAGTTAAGATATTTTGCATAAGCCAACCTTCTATTATAAATCACACCTTTAAATCTTACATGTAATCTGTGAGAAACATGTTTCTACTTTTGTAACTGACATTGATTTTCTCAGTATTTCATTCACTCGTCTCGTTTTGTTGTGAAACTGGAATATCTGGTTATGACTGTATTGATGAGGATGATGCACCATTATTCCATTTAATTCGTGCAAATTCAACATTCACATTTGTAAAATCAGAAAAGAAACAAATATACAATCAAAACCACAAATGCATGCAAACATTTTTTGAAAAAGGGGCTTTAAGTGAACTTATTTTTACACATCATTGATTATTGTATTAGATTTGTTTTCTGGCTAATAGGAAAGCAGATGGCATTTCTCGAATGATTTATGACCATGTTGCAACTTGTGTCCATTCAAAAAAAAAAAATTGTGAAAAACTAACAAGTGCACTTGAGATTCGGTATTTAGCCAAGCGTTTAATTTTATTTGGCTTCAGCTGCAAATTTTCATTTCGATACATCCCTTATTGTGTGTGTGTGTGTGTGTGTGTGTGTGTGTGTGTTACCTGTAATGATCACAGTGACCATTAGGACGAGGAACACGCCACAGTAAAGCCCGACTCTAAAGGTCGTCCAAGCAGGAGCCGGCTGCAAGAAACACAGTTAGGAGCTCAACACAGGACGACGTGACGATCAGCCACCTTCAGTCTGGAAGAGCCTCAACTTCACGTCAACCAACCAGCTTTACATACCAATTATTAACCATTAATGAAGTATTACTATGCTATGTAACAAATACAAATATATTAAACACATACAGTAAAGTGTTTGTCTGACCTGTGCTGCTCCTAGTGGAGGTACTCTCAGCCTCTTCATGGCCCTCTGCCTGTCACCACCTTCCAACTCTGTTGTAACCAATGCCTGAAAGACCAGGAACGAGATGAAGTTGTTCAACGTGTAAAACCTTCATTGTTAACCAAAGTCATGCCAATAAAGTTTTTTTGACTTGCACACATACCTCCGTCTCCGAGATGAGCTGTGTGATTTTCTTGCATGTGTAAAAAGGAGCCACCTCAACGTGGGCCACCCTCCAGTCGGCCCCCCTCGACGTCTCCAAAATCTTATCATGCTTCTTCAGGATCTTCCTGAAACCGGTGAAGTTAAGGTTCTGCAGAGAGAGAAGAAGGGAGGGTAAGATGAAAGAAACAGAGCTATCAAAACCAGCTGATGAAAGATGTGAAAACCGAGGCCTGAGATGTGGGAATTTCCACATTTTCAAATCCAAAACCAGAGGTAAGTCCTGGGTTACCACGGTTACAGGCTAAAAGAGAGTCTCTCTGTCTTCGTCAGAGCTGCAACGATTACTTGATTAATCAATGCGGTCTTCTATAATAGTAAACTGATGATCTTTGGGTTTTGCATTTATAGTTTGAACATAAAAAAAATGTTTGGTTCATAAAATGGTCCACAGTCCACAACCCAAACATCATCATTATTACAAAGGTAAAATAAAATAATCAGATTTAAGAAGATTCAAACCAAAGAATATGGACATTTCTACTTAAAAACAAGTCAAATCAATTAACTTAAATAAATACTTGTTGATAAATGTAAACGTTGGTCACTAATTGATTGATCGACTAATTATTGCGGCTCTAGTAGGATGTGTGTGTGGTTTCATAGATTTGAGATTAAAGAGCATTAATTTTGAGGAAAATTCCATCCACTCTGTGTAAATGGTAAATAGTTGTGGTTACTTTACATTTCTGCAGAAGACTCACTTCTGCTCAATTCATGGGATAAAGTCTGCACTGTATAACTGTCAAAATGCTCCTGTTTGTTCTACTTATTCACATTGTTGAGATGATGGTGTGTGAGTGTGCACCTGATAGTTCTGCAGCAGTATGAGGCTGAGGTAGAACTCAGAGAAAGCCAGCTGCAGGTCCTTTATGTTCCGGTGTTTGCATCGCTCCTGCTGCGACAGGGCGAACACCGTCTTCCTCCTCCTCAGGCCCCGCCCGTTCGCCAGGCTCTCCCTCTGGGCGTCCAGCGAGGACTGCAGCTCGTTCTGCAACGTGGCGAATCGCCGCTGAGCCTCGGCCAGCTTTTCTGCAAGGAGGAGAGCGGAAGCAGAACAGAGAAGACTGGTTTTTATACACAGGAAAAACTCCTGGCACAAGAATACGCACGGTCACACCACAGAGCTGTGTCTAAATGAATGTTTTCTAGCCCTAAAGAAAATGACAGCGTGTGCATGCAGTGAAGCAGGATTAGGCGCAGACATTACCTGAGTAGAAGGTGTTGATCTTGGCCAGTTCTTTTTCACACGTCTGGAAGAACTTCTCTTCAAACTTGGCGTAGTACCTCTTAACGGTATCCTCATCTGTGACTGTTGGAAGAGAAAAAGGAGGATATTCAACAACAGGCTGCAGACTATATGAAAAGAATAGAAAGAACAAGGGACAAAGATTGTAAAATTGTTTTTGTTTGTGCACCGTCCCGCTCCGACCAGCAGGCGGCGCTGCCAGACAGCAGGAGAGCGTTGGTTCCTCTTCCTCCACTGTTCTAACTCTAATGCTGCAACTGAAATAATTTCATTGGTATAACCAGGCAGACTTAATGTCTTAAGTTTTGATAAGATTTGTTTTATAACATTTTAGCCAATACTAATATGATAAAGGTTCATATATAAATAGTGTAGAGATTGGGACAATTTCTACAGTTATCTATATTTAAAAAAAAGCTAGTTTTGTAAATGTCTCACTGTATAATGCAAAACTTGATGATTTTGATTTTAACAGCACTGAACATTCAGACACCGTATTTGATATTTCATCAAGGACACTCTATGGAAAAGCTCTTGGGTATTCTAGAGTTGTGTCAGGTGCTCATTTAACTATTAACATTACATTGACCAGCAGGAGCCACTAGTAGCCACTAAAACAACTGTTGCAAACTCTGTAAGTAGGATCTGCCCCCAAAATTTAAGGTTTCCCATTTTTGGCCAATATTACATCCTACTTTTATTGAAATCAGAGTAGTAAAGTGACTAAATAAATATTTTCCTTGCCACACCCAGCATTAATAGATTGACTGTTGCTGCTGAGTATTTCTGAAACTTTCTGGGCTCATCGATGCCAAAGTTCTGATACTACGTTGTGTTTTGGAAAATCCATTCCACTCCCAATACGGCCCCCTCCAGTTCCTGTCTTCTATGTTTTACCAATTTCATCAAAGAGCAGATCACATTTTGCGGCATCATCCCCCCCCCCCACCACGGATATCGCCCATTGTTCAATTTCCGCCAACAGCAGATACTGTAGTTGGGTCAGAGTTTGGCATCAATTACACAAATCCATCAGTCCCAACAGTCCTGGTTCCTGGTAATGTTTCTTGATACAGTTTAGACGCCTTAATATTAATCAATCACGGTTTGATGATCGTATCACGAGTACTGTTGCTGACCATGTGCATCACTTTACGGCAATTTACCATCTTCTAATGGCTGATTTCTGCATGATAACGCCCCGCGCCGTAAAGCGAAAGTCATCTCGAACTGCTTTGATGAGTTCGGCGTACTCCAACGGCCTCTCCAGGAAGTCACCAGATCTGAATCCGATAGAACACTTTGGGATGTGGTGAAACCGGAGATTCATGACATGCCTGTAGAAATGATGTGGTGCCATCATGTTGACACAGGAGAATCAAAAAAAAAAAAGTTTCCTTCCTCATCTGGAGTGGTGTTACGGTGCTTGTAGTGTACAGTGGGCGCATAAAGCTCTCTGTCATGTTATCTATAATATATCTGTCAGGTTTGGATACATTACATCATTTACTGATAGCTGGAAAAGAACGGCCAACGTCCTTTTCTTCCTCCCGAAGAGAACTGAGAGTAGCTCAGTGCCTGAGGCTGCAATCAAACATTTTCAGTTCCCATTATTCTGACAAAACAAACATGCCAAGCAAGATGTTACCTAGGGCCTTATTCTCTTGATGAATGGATTCATGTTTTGGTGTCTAAAATGTTGGCAGCAGACAGCATGAAGACAAAGAAATGACCGTGTCACTTAAAGACATTACAGCCCAATCATCATATGGTTTGACTGAGGTACTTATAACAATTTTATAGACAAATGATACTATTTATAGTTTCGCAGGTGAGGGGGGGGGCACAAGATGTTTTATTCTTTCATAGGGTAGCGTGACAAAAAATAATTGAGAAGCACTGGTTTAGGTGGTGTAGCTTCAAAATTGACGTGAGAGCAAGTTTCCTTGCGTCCTAAATAGCATTCCCTCCCATTCCTCCTATCGGGTCATTGTGTTCCCAGAACAGCGCCCTGTAATTTACATTTGATCTCGACCACGCCGGTAGAGAATCCGGACAGCTCCAAACGAACGTGCGTGCCCGACCGCTAACTCATAGCCGCTGTCACGTCAACGGCAGCTCAAACGACAGACGCTGCAGGTGGTTTTGAGTCAGACTCTGCAGAGTCGGTGATTCACCGCGTTTCAGACTGGCCGCTTTTAGACAAGACACCAAATTAACTAAATTGGAGTGTCCCGACCACTCCCTCACACCCCCCCTCACCCCGCCCTCCCTCTCACACAGCCACCACCACAGTCAGACTACAGTAATCTCCTTATCCCTTTTTGGCCTTATTCTGCTCTTTTCCCTCTGTCTCTGCTCATGTCATCGTGATTATTATCATTATTACCATTATGACATGTCTCTCCCCAGTAATAGGCTATACTTTCCATCGGACAATTGATGTTTTTTGACTCTTATTTTGCAGTAACACCCTGCTTTACCCGTGCACACTTGCAAACATCCCGCCAAGCGAGGAGGTAGACAAGGAGGGAACAACATTAAGTGCTGTTTACAAGTCAGTTCATCCATGTTAAGAGGAAAAAAAGGAAAGAAACAGGGCTCTGGACAAACTTTTCCATGGACAGCAGTTTTTCAAGCTTAAACTATGTTCATCCGGTAGCAAATTTAGAGTTGACTACAGTACACACACACACACACACACACACACACACACACACACACACACACACACACACACACACACACACACACACACACACACACACACACACACACACACACACACACACACACACACACACACACACACACACACACAGTGTTCTGCTTTACCTATTGTTGTTATACAAGCTCTTCTCGGATCCGTCCTTCAGCGCCTGTTCTCTTACTATAGATTTCATTTTTTTTAATGATCTGCTGCAGACTGCCTCATCTTTTGCACTCTTTTAAAAACTATTGTTTTTTTTAAATTGATTATATAATATAAATTAAAAAAAAAATGCTTCAATCGAGTTCAGACTTTGGCGTTTAACGATGAGCACCTGAAGGCACCACAAAGTCTCACCTCCAAACTGATCTAAATACAGAAATTTACAACGTGAATCTGAATGCACCATGGTGTCCTTTTTTTTTTTTACAGTCTGATTTTAATCATTCAATCCCTAAGCAGTAGGTGAAGATGGTGCTAACATTACTTACTAATTTATTATTAGGTGGTGAATAGAATCACATTTGTCCACATCTGTTAACAGTGTAGTGCCACGTCAGTAGTTCTGTAAATAAATGCTAACGTCAGCACACAATGGTCAAAAGGCACCGGAGGGACACGATTCACAGCAAACAACCATAGTGTAAGATACATTACTGACAGAGTTCACCAAAACACTTCCAAATTGTAGCTTGTGTAATCCAACCCATTAAATATTATAATTAGTGAAATAACAATTTTGATAAAATTAATCAGTATTTTTTTTAATGTAAAACCTCTAAATATTCTCAGGTTAAAGTTAAAGTTTCTCCAACAAATCTCTTACACTGTTGCTTTTACACTAAACTCTGGGAAATTTATATTTATTTTATAGAACATTTAGCTGAATAATGATGATGTTGGTTAGACTAGACTAGAATCTATGAATTGTTAGGTGCCGTTCTTCTGATTTTTTGTTTTAGACAGACAATGTGAAATAATGACACGGAGCTGCAGGTTAAAGCAGAACTTTGGTCAAATTATCAGACAGATGGCACGCAGGGAGGCTCAATCTTAAACATTATGTAATATAATTCTGTTCTGTGTCTATAATTTTGTTCTGTTACTGCAGTGATGCATACAGAAACCCGTATAGAAACAAGTCTTATTTAAGGATTAACCTGCGAACATTCTCACACAAAGGGGTCAAATGTGCAAGTATCAAGTAGTTAATAATAGAGGCAAATAGAAGGTCATTGTTGACTCATTATCTAAGGATCATTTACATTTATATACTTAGTTGAACCACAAATAAATGTCATTTACATTCAAAATTAAAAAAAACTAATTTCTAATGATATGGGACAGCATTGTCAACCTGCTAATCTTTTCACCCTGAGTGATTCTTTCCAAACTGTCAATGACACATATACAGTAACCGCTGATCCAAATATATTAAAAAAAGAGTCAGATCCTTTTTAACAACGTCACCAAACACAGGAAAAGGGACCAGAGCAGTCACCAAAGACATTCCATGTCGATTTCATTTAAAGAATAAAAAGAAGGAAGAAAAAAACTTTTCTTGACCTCCTGTAAAAGTTGTGCAGTACATCTGTGGAATTGGTCAATTGATACTCGATGTGAAACCAATCTTCTATTTGTACTCACTGATCGTTTACGCGATTCTGTCAATCAGAGCAGCCGATAAAGAAAGATAAAGAAAGATTCTGAGGCAGATCGTAATGTGAAGAGACTGGTATTAGGGAAGCCATGGTACGTGGTGGAGGGATAGTAAGGAATGATAGATGGTCAGTGGGATTGATATAACAAGCCTGAGTTTTCCACGTCAGAATATAGGATCCAGCATCTCTACAATCTGCTCACTGGCCTCAATGACTCGTACTTTTCTGCCGCCTAAAGGCAACAGAGCCAACTTAACTCTGACACAACGTACCATAAAAAAGCACCTCAAAAACAACAAAAAAATGCCTAAATTGAATTGAATTTAAAACACCTCTTTCTTCCCTCAAGCTATTCATACATAATCACATTCAGACAAATTGAACAGTGAGTACTTGCCAACGACAAACCGGAAACGCAAGAACTTCTGCAGAAGAATTTGTGTTTTCAAAGCGTTTCATAATTACAGCAGAAAACATTAAATCGATACAGCGGAAGAAGAAAGAAGTTAATAATTGTGTTTAAAAAAAAGAAAAGTAGTCTATATACGGAAAGGCAGTTGTTTGCTGGGCACATACACACGACTGCATCTTATTAATCATTTTCCAGATGATATTCTTGTCTACTGTACGTCTGGGTGGAAGATACGTCTCAGAAAGGTTCTTAAAATAAACTGAAAGGAACAAACGGAACAGTCAGTGTGAGCGTCAGGTTCATGGATTCGTTAGTCAGGAGACGGGGATGAAGACGTGTGTGAATCACAGGATCACAGGAGGCGACAACATGTGACTATAGGCTGCTGTATATAACATAGACCATTTAAAGAGACACCCCAAATTAGTCATTAAATGAGCCATACCACATTTTATCCGTATCAACGCACCACTACGCATTTCTCAAAGCCCCTTTTCCACTAAAAGTTCCATGTACTTTGGGACCTGAGGAACTAATATCAGGAACTGAATTCCAATCCAGTTTGTTTCCACAGCATCGGAGGAACCAGGTATATCATGCAAATGTGACTCATGATACTGACTCCAGTGTCCCGTTCTTATTTTACTGTTGCATGACTTTGATATTTGAATAAAACAAAATCTGTCTCCAAAAGTAAATCATCTGTTGAGTGTCGATTTATTTTTTTGGTTTCTGCCTTAGAGCATAACGACATTAAACGATGAGGAAATTAACTTTTATTAGTCCCTTTCACCACTGATCTCTCTCTCTTTGTTCCTGCTGTAGCTCCCTGTCTCTTTTTTTTTTTTTTTAAATGAGTCAGAAAGCAGACAATAAAACCTAAACCTTTGTTTTCACATTAACAAAACACTGAAACATCCTCCCCTTATCCTAATAGCAATATCAAAAACATCAAATGTGGAAAGATGGCAGGAGACTGAGATACTTCTTTCTGAAAACAAGTTCCTTTGGTGTTTGCTCCGTTGCCACCTTCCTTCCTTCCGTTAACAAAACACACGTCTAAGTAATGATGATTGTAATTTACCTTAGGAATATCGCTGTAAAATATATAATTTAATGACAACAGCATGAGGAAAGGTTCTTCCAAAATGTTAAACGTCATAAAGATGACTAGAATTTAAGGGCTCATGGTCATTTGAACCCTGTACGTGAACAATGTGATTATTAGAGGAAAAATAACAACAGGCAACAAAACATGTCCTTGATGGCAGCGGTGGCCCTGCAAGTCTGCACAGGGTTCGCCATCACTAATTATGTGATAATAAATAATACCTGGGACATGATCCTGACAAAACAGGAGATTTCAGGAATACAGTGTGTTTGTGAGCATCTCGACTTAATTACAGCCCAGAGAGGGACCTCCGTAAGCCGAGGCGTTAAAGGATCGCTTCAGGTCTACGTGCGATACTGACGTGTCGAAAATGTCCAGTGACCCTGAAGCGATTCTCTCAGAATGTGTCTACGCTGTGAGAAATGCTGCATTCCAAAGTTCATACAGGACACACAATCCATATTCCACGTGTTGTCAGGCTGATCATTATCATTAGTTCAGAATTACCATCTACTACTATCTTACCATTTTCTCAGTTTAATATGTACATTTTGTGGCCCCAATAATTAAGCCACATTTCTGGCCCAAAAGCAGCTAGTTTTACCTGCAAACATGAATATGTCATTTATAAAAAAGTTATTTATTACTCATTCTTCATTAATAAACTCTATAATGTGCTTAAGGATTAGTATATTAAGTATTTTTATCCTTTAAGGATTCATTATTTGAATTACAAACCAGTTATGAGCAGTCCTTAATCTTTAGCTAAAAAAAAAAAAATAAACTACAAAAAATAAAACATAAAATCATTTAGAAAGTATAAGCACATCTGTACATATAATTTTCATACGTACTGTTGGTTAGTTAATAAATGTATAATAAACACTTATCCTGCAATTTGTGATTATTACAGTTAGCAACTAGTTGTTTGTTAAGCATTTTGTGTAACTATCTAAAATGAGGACTTTCGTGCCTGATAAGCATTTACAAATGAAATTTCATAATTTCATAAAACTCATTTACAAATATAATTAAGGAAATAAATAATTTAGAAATGCATGAAAATACATAAATCATTAAACACATTACAGATGAGCTTATTAATGAAGAATACATAATATACAACTGATTAGAGATTACATACTCTTGTTGCTTAATGAAAAATTCTTTGTAAAGTATTTATTAACACTTAATTTTACCTGATATCATGCAGTTTACACCACAAAGGAAGGAAACCACTGCAATTCACAGTTTCCTCAGAGCTTTCTTGAGTAGTCTGGTACACACTATCAGAACGTATCCCTCCACCCCGGGCTGGATAAAAACAGAACCCATCCCGTAAGACGTCAACCTTGAACAACAATGCCAGCAGCGAGAGTCTGTCCCGGGAGCACCGTCACGTCTCTCGCTGCTCATCATCTCCTTACGGTCCGTAACAGACAGGAAAACGTTGCACGGGCAGAATTCAACCCACAGAATCAAAGATGTGAAGCCAGCCCGTCACGTTATATTCCACACAATCAGTTACGGGACAAACAGCATGATTTATGACGCAGAAACGGCCTTTATGACCATCAGTATGTCCAAGAGTAATTGGTTTTGAGATTGAAATACTGACGAGGTTACAACCCAAATTTGGCAGCTTTGCCTGGTGTTTGCTATAATTTATCAACTCGGTATAATGGATATACGAGCTCCATCCATTCAGCACGACAATCCAATAATATATATGTTGGATTTAGGATGGACAAGTAAAAGTATCACAAATCAACACTGCAGGACCAAATGTATTGTCTTTTTTACTCTGTTGATGAAGTACTCAGATCCTTTACACAACTAAATGTAGAAATACTCTAATCACAAAATACACAAGAAAATGTTACTTAAGGTAAAGTACAAAAAACATTTTTAAGAAGGAAAATGTCCAAATTCTCAGGCTCGAGCTTCTCAAAACTGATTTTTTTCTGTTTCTTTATTCTTCCATAACATAACATAACACTAAACTGATGATTTTTGGGTTGTGGACTGTTGGTCTGGACAAACAAACAAACAAATAAATAATGTGGCAGCTTTGGCTCATGAAGCAAGTAACTTCTAATACTATACTAAACTAATCATTTCAATAATTAATAGATTGATCAATTATCAATGTAGATGTAATAAAGTATATTTATTATATGTAGAATATTGAAAAGTATATATATATAGATATTAAATAATTATATGCAGATAAATGTAGCAGAGTGCAGCATGAAGTAGAATCACATGGAAGTACTCATGTACAAGTACCTCAAAACTCCACTTAAGTACAGTTCTTGAGTAAACATATTTAATTACTTTCCACCACCGCCTTTATGACAAATCCTGGCACCCACATTACCCACAATGCACTTCTAGAGCCACATAAGGCATTGCACAGTGTTTTTTTTGTTTTTGTTTACCGACATATAGATCGGACTGCAGCCGCAGTGAACGGGTCACGTGACGGCCGCAGATGACACACGCGGAACCCGGATCATCGATCAAACGATCATTGCCTCCGACGGGCGAGCTGCGTAGAGTTATGACGCTTGTTTCGCCGTTCTGATTCCTCCTGCTGCCATGGGAACGCTCCAGCGGAGTCGGTGGTGATGACCTTTGACTTGTAAACATGTTGCAATGACAGGACAGTACCTGCTGACCTGTGTGTGTGTGTGTGTGTGTGTAATAAGGGGGTCAGAGTGTGAGGTCTCAGATCGATAGGCTGCTGGCAGATGTACAAGTGGAGCTATATGACCTGCAGTGTGTGTGTGTGTGTCAGCTTCATTTTTGTTGTACCACTTTCATGTGTCCACTCATGTCCTTGTTATTCCTCTCTCTGACTGGATTGTGTTACCTTGTTCAGTGGCTGATAATGACTCTGCCGTGAGGCCGCTTTTGTTTACCGCTTCGGTCCCGTTTCGGACTGAACACACGCCCTTTAAGCGGAGGACTAAACCGTCAGGGGAAGATGAAAGAAACATGAGGGGAGAAAAACGGATTCGTGCGACTCATGCTATTACCTCAAGAGTGTGGAGTACGGTGGCACAAGGAGGCCTGTCATTACATGATGAAAAAATAAAGGCCTCAGACCGGTTTTAAAACATTTGAAGACTCTGGGAGGCCTTAAATTTTGACCCCTTTCTGGCTGTTGTCGGTGTATTTTTACCAAGACACATAGTTAAGTGCAGACTGGATGAGCTCCATATAAAAAGAGGCCACATACACACACACTCACGGGAAGGGCGGATGGTGAATGGGACATCATCTGATAACAGGTTTCAATCTGGGTCCAGTTGGTGATCCGCAAAACATCCAGATTTATTAAGAAAATATAATATTGTGGCTCTATTATAATAATGGCCTAAGTCAGTGCTTCTCAATTATTTTCTGTTGCGCTCCCCCATGGAAGAATAAAACATCTTGCACCCCCCCACGCGACTATTGTTATAAGTACATCTGCATAACACTGTATCCTTATCAATGTATAAGATAAGAAAAAAAGAAATAAATATGGACCAACTTACAACAAATATTGGATTTATAAACTGTTGTTAGTTATTTTAATCGAAAGTGAGTTTTTGGCCTAAATCATATCTTGATGATGCTGCCTCGACTGGTGTAAATCGCCTTAATTCTTAATTAAAGGGATCATATTCTTTATGTCCATTAGGACAATGCATATTTTACTTGGGCCATTTTATTTCTTGCTCAAGTCAACGTTTTTTTTGCCCAAGTCATAAAAATGGCTTTTACTTGGGCAATTTAACAAGTTTTCATAATGGCTGTTGCTTTGAAAAACAAGAAGAAGCTCTAAACGCAATTCTTGAAATGATTTCTACTCGTGATTGATCAAGAGTATAGGCTATAATGTTTTTATAGAATTTTATTCTAAACTGGATGTTGGAAATAAGTTTTAAAGTCACACTAGAAAATTGGCCTGAGTCTCTTTAACACAATGTTCTATAAATGCCCTCAATGATCCACTGTCAATGTTTTTTTTTTATTAATATGATTAATAAATATAATATTCTCTGCATTTAATAAAGTTGTTGGTGTTTTCCCAAAAACTTGAAAAATTACCTAGACTATTATTTAATAAGGTTATTGAAAATTTTATTAGCAAAAGCTAATGAAAAACAGCACGTAGGAAGCAAATCAGCGTCAACGGTTGAAATGAACGGCAGCAGCAGCGAAGCACATTAGACCAGCAGCTGCTGATCAACTTTAATTCCTTAAAGGTGGAAACACACACTGACAGCCACAGGTTCACTTCAGTGACCACGCAGCTAAGCTGGTGGGGGAGCTGAAAGGTAAACAACTCCTCCGCCAGGTTTGAAGTGGCAAAGGATTTAATACTGGATTCCGTTGTTTGGCAGCCTGTACTTTAATATGTGTTGGTCACGCATTTGAAGTCATTTTGATTTGGAATCAAACTTATGAGTCTTGCTAAGGACTTAACCAGGGTCAAATATCAATCATATCTGTCCTCCTAAACTCTCCTCGTATATCTTACCAGGCATCTTGTCAACTTGTTGAATCTGGTGCAATCTGGCCTGATGGTGAAGCTACAACGACAAACTTTATAACTTGGCATTAGCACAACACTGACAAAGGCGAGAGTTCACCTGTTACAATGATGCGAATGGATCAGCTAGACTAGGCTGCACTTCATTGTTTTAGGAGATGATGTTTGATGCTAGTAGGTTCCACCTCTCATTTAACACAGCACCTTTTTGGATTCTATCATCAGATGAGATGAAGAACTTCCTCCTCGCCTTTTTCTTTGTTTTGCTTTGGACTTTCGGGCTGATGATCGATCTTTGCTGTCCAAGTCCAGACCCGAAAGGAGCCGATGTGGTAAAATATTCAGAAACTAAAGTGTCCAGTGAATTTGAAGACAGAGCAATTTTTTCCTCTCATGAATTCATTTTATGAAGCAGCTATCTTCCTCAGTCTGAACCCTAT
Organism: Eupleurogrammus muticus; assembly: GCA_036785175.1. Lineage (NCBI taxonomy): Eukaryota > Metazoa > Chordata > Actinopteri > Scombriformes > Trichiuridae > Eupleurogrammus > Eupleurogrammus muticus. The sequence goes on along the minus strand of JAYKQN010000014.1, from coordinate 10,462,177 downwards.
TCAGCTGGTGAAATCTCAGATGTAATAGAATATTTAAGAGCTTCAAAACTATACTTGAAGACTGAGTCCTGAGAGCAGATTGCATAGGAACAAATTATTTGTTCTGATGTGATCTGCCTTGAGGAATCAGTATTTAAGGAACAGTTTCAATCACTGAAATTTGCTAACTAGTAACTTTTCAACGTGCTGATGTCCCATTTATGTTCCACTGTTACTTGCTAGGAGGCCACAAGCCATCTAATAATGGGTGCGGCTCAACGTGTGTGTGTGTGTGTGTGTGTGTGTGTGTGTGTGGTACCTTCAATAGACGGGGCCTGGTCCTGAGCAGCATATAGCATCTCTTTGAAAGCCTGCAGACACAAACAGGAGAGACATTATTTAAGAGTTACTACTCATAATGAACGTGAAAAAAAAAAAAAAAGATCAGCCTAAAAAAATTAAAAGTAAATGTACTTACATTCATAACATAAACATGTTTTGCCATTTGCAAAAAAGATACAAATGGACTTTTCCATTTTGAAAATACCTAAGAAGACAAATGCATGCATGCAAGAGTTTTTGACTTTCTCATCTTGCCAAACATGCCTTTTCGATGACCCAGTTAAAACACTAACCAACACAGAAAGGGGCTTCACAGGACCCAGCGAAACTGGGTTAAACCCAACGGTGGAAACAGAACCTGTGTGTGGGGTAACCGGTCAAACAGATTCCTCTTTACACAGTACAACACCCTGAAATCCATGTTTCACTGGTAGCCAAATATTACCAAACACTCTGCATAGCTTGCAAAATGAAAATATCTGTTATAACATGGTCACAATATAATCCATGTACAGTAATAAAGAGCAAGAGACTATATCAATTCATCAGCAAGCAGAGGTTTTGCTATAATGTTTATACCACGCAGCTATGCCTGTCATATCTCTGGTTTTATTAGACTACCGCAGACAGTACGTCACATATTAACCTTGTTGGAAAACACCACAGCCCACCGCTATATTTGATACTGGACACATGTAGAAAAACATGATTGCTATCTTAAGACACTGTGCATGTTCCAACCTTTGTCAGGTGAAAGCTGTGCCACAAAAAAAAAAAAATATATGGAAAAGAAAATTTGGGTCAATCCGTTTTTATAAAATGTTTTATAATATGGTGAGAATTTCTCATGAGAAACTTCCATGGTCACAGTTTTACACACACACACACACGCACACACACGCACACACGCACACACACGCACACACACGCACACACACGCACACACACACACACACACACACACACACACACACACACACGCACACACACGCACACACACGCACGCGCGCACACACACACGCACACACACTGTTATTTTTAACACATTATCCTCCTGTCAAATGAACATTTGCCATTTCTCACTCAAAACCCACACATTCAAGTGTGCATTATCCATTCTCGTTTGATTTCTGGCCAGTCAAGGGTCACCTTTGTTCGACTTTGACCAGAAACACTGCTGCATTGTGTTCGGGAACAGAAGACGCTGATATTCTAATCATCGCTGTACATTATTCACTTCAATACTAAGTTGCGAACTGTGGCGTCTCTCTCCCGTGCACTATGCGCTATTCACCGTTCAGTGTTTGCCGTTAGAAGTGACATCATTCTTTTTTCTTTTGGAGGAGTGTGAGGACATCGAGCTGAATGGAAATATATGACCTGCATAAGTCATGCATACATGACTTGCCAAATTTAACCTAGGACTGAGCAATGAAACAATAACAATATATCCAGATAATTAATAGAATAATACATTTATATATGAAAGTAGGTCATTAAGCATAAATACCCCACAAATATAAAAAACAAACCCAATAATTATCAAGATTGATCAATATAAACAGATTTTAACTGATAAATCCTTCTGCGTCAAATATTCTTCTATAAATGATTACTACATTAGCTGGAGATGTGAACAGGACTACACAGACACAACGGGCCAGGGAGGCCAAATGAAATGTGTTGACACCGCTTTTGCTGCATTTGTGTCACTTTGCCTCTCGTTCTCTCTCCCTCTGCGCCGTGATAATCGCAGTACTGCAGTCACCCGGTCTCCCTCTAGCTCCGTGTCAGTAGATCTGCAGCGTGTATATGCTGCAGAGAGAGAGAGAGAGAGAGAGAGAGAGAGAGAGAGAGAGAGAGAGAGAGAGAGACAGAGGGCTTGTAGGCGCCAGTCGTCCGGTCGCGGTAGACGCTCGTAGGACGAGCGGGGACAGTCGCCCTCTTTCATTCACTTCTCCCGGGGCGAGATAGTAGAGCAGGGCCCTGTCGACTCAGTCAATGTTTCAGAATGCCGTGCGGAGTGCGGGACAACAATGCCCCTCACTGTGTGCAGGGCCACCACGCTGGCTCTCTGCAGCGAAACGGCAGAGAGAGTCAAGGTCATTCTGCGGCCCACTCAGCCCGCCCGCTCTCGGCGTTTCACCGGTGCCACCACGACAAGAAGCAACAAGACGGATCACAAAACAGGCAGAAAAACATTAAAGACGTACATAGAAAAAACTGGAATAAAGGAAGGTGTGACTACCATTGTTCAAGTATCATGTAGTATGGATCAAGTATAGTAGTAGTAAACTAGTATCTATCAATGGGACTGCAACAACAACTTATTTTGATAGTCATTTAGTCCATCAATTATTCAATTGATTTCTCAATTAGTAGTTTAGTTCATTAAGTGGTGTAAGATAATGCTCATTGTTTCCCAAAACTGATGACGCACTCTAAAGTTTTTTTTGTCCGAGCCAACAGTCCGCAACCAAAGGTTCATCAGTTTACTTTACAAGAAGACCTGGCTGTTTTTTTTCTTTGGGGATGACTACACATAACACTACTAAACCTAACGACTATGTTGACAAAGAATTCATCTGTCAATATTTGAAACCATTAATCGACTAGTTTTTCAGTTCATAAAAAAGTGTAAAATATAAATCAATGTTTCTCAAAGCTGAAGCAACATAAACTGTAAATTCTTTTTCCAAAACGCCAACATCAGTTTATTATTATAAAAGACTAAAGAAAATAATCTCCTTTAAAAAGAATCAATTTCCAATCTAGTTGCCGATTAATGTAATTGTGTTGCTGACTAATCGATAAATCGACTAATAATTTATTAACCAAAAAAAATGAAATACTCCCCGCAAACAGGATAAACGGGTCTGCAGATCCTTGCAAAACATTCAGGGTGAGAATGTGGACTTGTAGTAACAACAAAATATTGTGTTTTCATTGACGGAGTATAAAAAAAACGAGTTATAACCTGAGGTAAGAACTCGGGTAACCTGAGACATGAGGCACTCAGCAGGTGGAGGAGACAGAGATATGAACTTTTCAAACGTTGCAGGGTATAAAGTTCACTGCTGCGAACCACATTTATATGTTTATACCTGCTAACGTTCCCATCAGCACCACATGGCCTGCCTGTATTTTCATTCACCGCCAAGAAAAACAGATTCTTTTCTCACACACGAGCAGTGAATGAGGTTTTCCTCTCAGTCGTCTTCTTCCTCTTACTGGATATTAACAGATCCACAGAATGTGCTTTCAGTGGTAGTAACAGAGGAGCCCTTGAGTCATGTGACGCATTTACAGTCTTATTGACACCAAAATTACTCTCTTTGCATTACTTGTTGAAGGTTTGTTTGCTGCCATGGCAGTTGAACTGAAAATTTTGTATTCATATGTCATATGTATGTGTGTATATTGATTAATAATAAAGGGCAAGGGGGGGGGGTCATCACAGTGCAATGCAGGTGTCTGGCTCCCTCTTAGGATGGAGCTGGAGGCACCTGCACCTGGACCAGGCCTCTCTCTCTGCCTCCAACAACTCCGAAGGGGCACTCACTTGATTTGACTGGTCAGATTTACTTCTGAATACATGTTTGCACAGAAGGAATGAAGTTGTCCTACAATTATGTTGTCAAAAGCATCATAAATAGATCTTCTAATGGTCATCTGGGCCACTCACTAAAGAAGAATTCAGAATATTACATCACAGCTTGGTTTGAGCAATTGTCCAATCACAAGGCTGGAGCGCTCAAGTCTCCATAGATAAAACGTATTGTTTACTCTTGCACAATGTGACGTCAAGCAATGCTAACAAGAGTCGGCCAGACAGTTGCAAGAGACTGGTTTGGAAGAGGGGTTTCTGAAAGCATTTTAGAAATAGGGTAAAGTGGGAGGGGCAAGACGATATTTCTTCTGGATTACATAGTCGGATATAGCACAATAGAGTACTAGGCCTGTAAATGGCAACGATGCAGCTTTTTGGATGCTGGCTGCCTTATAAACTGCGTTTTTTCCCCATCTACACGACAGCTAAAATGGTATTTTATTGAAAAAAAGTTCAACCTGGATTCTGGTTACAATACATTTAGTTTCCAATACTACTAGTACAATAATACAACTTTTATTCTGGACAGCTCTTTTGCATATTGCATATTGTTCTGTCACATTTCTCCAGATGGGTCAGAACTGAATATATATTAAAATTAGCACCCACTGCTATTTTACAGTTCAAATAAACACTGTTACACCCATTATAATTCTTGTCACATATTTGGCACTGAGCATTTTTTTTCCTTAAATCATCCAATATTTTAAAAATGTTCCCACTCTGCTGATGTCTCTGGCAACATCAAGGCAGTGTCATCGACAGCGTTAAGCAGTGGGCGTGCTGCGTTCTGAGGCGGCGTGGAGCGATGTGCGGAGCCAAAATAATGACGCGTGGTCATAAATGAGCTTTTAATTTCAGTTTTTCCAATTTTTTCTATTAGGAAAACTGCTAGGCCTATATTGAAAAAAATGGTTATTTTTACTGTTTTTTTTAAATATCCACAGAGATTGATTATAGTGAAGACAACGATATGAAGACATATAGAGAGATTGAAATACAAGAAAAAGCTCACTACTGTTATTCTCCTCAATAATACGAGACATACTGTATATCCTGAGCCAGCAAAGCTGTAAATTCTACGAGGGATCAATTCTTGCGTTTAGCTTCCGGGATTTACAGTGACCTGAAAGCCTCAAAGGTTGTCCTGTTGCCATGCGAGTAATGAAACCTTACTGGCTTGTATTTGGCCGTGTGCTGGATCGGCCCAGGAGAACCAAATGACAGCACGGCCAGACAGAATGTGGTTTTAATATGAGGCTAAAGGATGGTGACAGGAGCGCTTTGTTTGCAAAGCTGACAGATACATAGATAGATGTTATACTATCAACAGTGGCAGCGAACGCACACGTACACAGACACACATTTGGGTAACGACTTCAAAAAAAAGACTTTCCCACACTTCTCCTGAAGGATGTGTGTGTGTGTGTGTGTGTGTGTGGTCAATAGGCTGGCTCAGCATGTGCTCAGGCGCAAGTTTCCAAAACAAAACACACACAGCTCAACAGGAGGGAGGGCAGCTCTGCTTATCCTCACAGATTACCCTACTTCTGTCCTTTTCCCCTTCACTCTCTCCTTCTTCACCTCTCACGCTTACACACATACACACACGCGCACACACACTACCTTGATCCAGACACTCAACCTGTGGCTACCCCACAGGCAGACTGCTGCGCCACAACACCTGACCACAAATCTGTGTGTGTGTGTGTGTGTGTCTCTTCGCTACACTCCTCTTGGTTTACTTCATCATCAGTTTCTAATGCTTTCCTTTTCCATTTTATGTTATCATCTGAAAAAATGAAATCTTATCATCAGGAGAAAATGTCTTGCACAATTAGTCCAGTATTGAATAGAGTTATCTTATTCCATCAGCAGATCATTTAGCTGTTTTCAGCTGTTTCAGTTTTTTTTTCTCCTTTCTTTTTTAAAGACAATGCTTAACCCCATAATTGACCCACAGGAAATAAATTGAAATAAACTTAATTATCTCCCAATGGAATAAGATAATTCTACTTAATAATGGAGTAATTGTACCAAATACAGGACTTTTCCACCTGTTAAGATTTCATTTTGTGCAGTGTAATCATCTCTCTCTTTTCCTCCAGTCTCTTTTTTTTTTTTTTTTTTTTTTAAACACATTCCTTCCCTCTCTCTCTTTTTCACTTGCGTGGAGACTAGTGATTGGCGGCTCCTGCCCCGACCCACGGGGAGACAAACACTGTATCTTGACACCAAACTGTCAGGAGAATTATATGAGTCATAACTGGCTTAAGCTCGCATTTGTGTCCTGTAAGAAAAAGAAAAAAAAAAACACTCATATCTCTAGGTTTTCTTTTATTTTCCTGTTACCAACGGCTAAGCGGCTCATGCGTCGTGATATGAACCCAGTTGCGTTTTTCCTAAATGTTGAGCGTACGAAAGCCTGATATGAAGGAAACCTATAAATAAACAGTGCCGCCAGAATTCCTAACGACTAAGGGTTTTGGAGATTGTGTTTGCTGCGGGACGGTGACGTCATGCTTTCTGACGCACAGATGACACAAACTAAGGAGCTAAAGCGCCAGCTTCACTCTGCATTAACATCTGACCGAGTTATCCCTTCAACTGTGCCTATAAGTGAAAAACATTAAAGATAATTGAAGATAAAGACCGGTTTTAATCTCATGGATAGGCAAAGATAAACTAAAATTATCAGAAAACACAAATTACTTTATTTTAACTATTGTTCAACTGCTGATATGTAATTTATTACAGAAAATGAAAACTAATGAAAAAAAGAAAAACATGTACAGAGGTATGTAGTATTTGTTCTCTCTCACGTTTTTCCAGTTGTGTATTTACTGACATGACGCCAAGAGAAAAATGCATTTTATTTATGGCTCTATTTATGGTGCTTATACATAACTATGGGATTAAATATTGAATCTATGTCTGCTTCTTTCAGTTCTATATGAGCTCTGGCTGAGAATCTGTATATGAGGTACCAACCCGCCGTGTTTTGTGTGCGGGCCGTCCCGGCATCAGTGTGAGGCTTTTGTCTTCTACGCTCCATCTGTCGCCCCACACCAAACACATACATGTCACTTACTGGGAATCCTCACGGACACGTGTGTTTCGCACTGCTCCTGCCAGTCAGAACGGGTAAAACGCAGAGCGTCTCACTGAACCAGCGAGATCCTAATTTTGATATTTAGGTTCAGACCATGGGCGATTGACAGCAGCATTCCAAGAATATGTGTTTCATTATGTGTGTTGTAACAGTGTATGTTGCATTACTGAATTCATTGAGGTCATTAATCGGTTGTACTGTATGAGCAGTTCAAGGCTATAGCTAACGACTGTTTTCAGAGTCGATTAATGTATTGTTATTTTTAAAAATTATCAATTTGTTACCTAAAATGTCTTTTGTCCAGACCAACAGTCCACAACTCAAAGATCCTCAGTTTGTGATTATAAAAGGCTAAAGAAACCAGAAAATAATCAGATTGGAGAAGCTGGAGCCAGAGATTTATTGATCCATTATCAAATAATAATGAAATATTTGGTAATAATTGATAATCGATTGACTCATCATTCAATTAGCATATTTTTTTTTTTTTTTTTTTTTTTTACAATTTGTACAATATACACTTATTTTTGTTTCAGCAACTTACGCCCAAACCTACGTATTCACAACTTATGATGATAAGAGAATCCAGAGTTACAAGTATTTTCACATTCCAGTGTTTTCTGTCTCCGTGTATCCTATTTTAATTTTAGTTTCAGTATGTAGAAGTGTTTTTCCTGCATGCCTGCAGCACGAGATTAACTACCTAACATTCAAAGAATTGTATTAGTCAATCAATTACTTGCAAACTATTAAATTATTCACAAAATATTACTGGTATATTAATTTTGTTTGAGTCATTGTATAGAAAAGAAATGTCCATATTCTCTGATTCCAACTTCCAAAATTTGATTCTTTTCTGGTTTTACTCTTAACATTTCACCAACTAATTGATTAATTGTTTCATTAATCTGTAAAGGATCCTGAATAAGGTCACTGGCTGAAACTAAAACACGTCTCATTTAGGGGACTGAACGAACACAATATCAGGTATTTAAAGCCACCCCAGTCTGATTAAGTCTTGGCTCTACAGAGATGGGAATTCCTCAGAGACCTATGCATGTGATCTATGCATGTGTGTGTCAGTTTGCATGAAAAGTGAGCATGTGTAAGTTTGTGATCCCTCTAATAACAGTCAGGTGGTAGCCAATCCTATCAGTGTATCGCTGTTGTGTTTTTTTTTGTTTTTTTTTTACATCTCCCTGACTGTTCTACCAGTTTCTTATCTTCCTCCTCTCTCTTTCCCAATCTCACCACGTTAAAGAGGTTTTTCTCCAAACAGTCCGAGCCCTCTCTTTCCCGAGAAAGAGGTTTAATTCCAAGGCAGTTGTTCACGATAAATCCTTTAGAGAGGTCAGATTCCCTGTTCTTTTAATCCCTCACTTCTGTCTCCATATTTCCTTCTATGGAAGTTTTCTTGAACCAAATTCTTGTCACATTGCTCCTTCTGCGCTGACCTTTTAGTCTGTCTACATCTTTTCTATCTACATTTTCCTTCTTTAATTCAGCTTCTTTCCCACTCCTCCTCATCTACTGTGTTCTGTCCTTTTTTCCCACCCCCCACATCTTAATCAGATAATGAAACCAGCCGAATCAGCAGCTGCCTTCCATGACTTTATTCTGCTGAAGGCAGCGCTAGCAAGAAACAACCATTAGACTTAAGAACTAGAGAGAGCTTCCTCTTTTTGAATCTGCATTTTTCAAGATTAAATTAGTCCCGACAGGTTGGTGATGGCTGAGGCTCATTGAGTATCAACTTATTCAGTACACAAATATGACAGATTTATGTGTTCATCAATCAGATCTAAAGTTAGAAGAAAAAGCCATTGGCAAGTATAAATTGTGGAATTTGACTTTTTTAGAAAAGGAATGACACCCTAGTACCTTGAAATACAATATTTTGAAGCATTGCATGCTAGACAGCAGACACTATGTAGTATATCTTTATTATCTAAAATAACGGCACACAACTAAATATAAAAATAGGCAGGGATGCACCTGAAATTCTGATACAGGTGCTGATATATAAAGTAATAAAGTAATTTTTCTTCATAAATAACATTTTTAAAGTCTTTCAGCATTTCATCAAGCCTTCTTTGAATAAGAGAATTCAATAGCACATTATCTTCAATAAAACCTTCTCATGACAGAGATACATTTCTTTTTGAAAGGAAAAGTAACTAAACCAGGAACTAAAAACTCAATGAGAAGCTTTTTAGCCCCTATTTTTTAAATATATTTTAAAATGTAAATTGATGAAATTTACATTTCCAGCCAGTGACCTCTTCTCCTCTGTGGCTGGGTAGAATTGTGACCGTACGCAACATTCAGGAAAGGAAAGCAAAACCGATGTGGCACAGCGGATAAATAAATATTGGTATCCTATCAGACCCAGTTGATTCGGATGTTGTATCAAAATGGAGAGACAAAAGGGTGTAGGTGACTTTGAAAGAGGGTTAATTATTGGGCCACAGATGTCGGGAGCTTCAGAGAAGCTTAATCGGCTTCAAGAGTAACAGTGACTAAAGTGGCATCTGCATTTAGATATATGGGAAAGACATGGGTAAACAGGGGTTGGACGTTGCTTCGTTTTTTTGTTTTTTTTTTGTTTAACTTGCCACCCGTCTGTAAGTCTACCGGCTTTGTTTCAAAAAGGGCCCTACCCTATGCGTCTGCTGACTTCGACAATGACTGCAAGTAAAAACAGAGCGTTGTTGATTCACCCTTATTTTTCTGTCCGCCGCCTTATTCATCACTCCGACTGAAACCGGCTACTATCAGCAAACTAACTTCCCATGAACGAAGGCCGCTGCCACACAGAGTTTCCACCGCCCCAGCAGCAGTGCAACGTTGACCGAGGAAAAAAACAACAACAAAGAAATAGCAAACACCTCAGGCCAATGGCATATGGGAATTACATCACAGTGGAGGCGCTGCTACCCGCTGCATAGTAGAGTGGTGACCCTTCTGCTCAGATACTGTCTGTCTACTGCAAGTGACACATGGTCGCGAAAATTGAAGGGTTGTTTTCTTGAGTCGATTAAAAACAGTGATGTATTAAAAACCAAAGTGGAGAACAGTGACTGTAAAATGTATAAATGGGAGGTAAGAAAGTTCTTAAAATTCCAAAATAATATAAGACAGGACTGAGTAATAGTAACACTCAGAAACGGGATTATAAATTTAAACTTTTTCAAATAGTAGATTGTCTTAACATAGGAACTAGTGTAGTATAGGGTCCACTTTGTTCCTTGATGTCCAAAGAGAAACACAAACATCTGGAGCAGAACTAGCCAGATATCATCTGAAAATCAGCCCTCCAAAGCTTCCCAAGTCTGCTGGTGTTGAGGCAAACTGCAACCTGAACCTCAACAACCCTCTGTACCTCATCAACCCCCTGTACCTAAACAACCCCCTGTGAACAACCTTCCGTACCTCAACAACCTCCCGTACCTTGAACAACCTCCGATACTGCCAGGAGGCCTAGCAAAGACCACAGAGTCGACCAAATACTAAAGTGGAGCAAAGAAACCTACTTGGAACACTGGAAAGTTAAAGCAGATTATCTGGGCCTTAAAAGAGATGGCTAATTGCCCGAATATCAGGAAAAACAAGTACAGGCTCAGTGACACATACTAGATCCCGCAGTCACAAAATAATGGCAGCCAGAAGGAAACAGAACATAGAGCTACAGCAATTAGCTGATTAGTTGCCAACTATTACTGTAAGTAGTTCACCAACTATTTTGATAAGCACTTATTGATTTGAGTCATTTTTAAGAAGAACATTTCCGAATCCTCTGATTCCAGCTTCCCAAATCTGATTATTAAATGGTTCCTTGTGTCTTTTATAATAGCAAACTGATGATCTTTGGGTTGTGGACTGTTTGTCTGGACAAAATATTAAAGACCTTTTAGGTTTCATCTTTGCATCTCGGTGCAACAGTGATTGACATCTTGTATCATTTTAAGCACCAAGCAACTAATCGGTTAATAGTTTCAATAATTGATAAGATGAATCAAAATAACATAGAAAGACTACAGACCTGGGAGTGGTGAACATCAACACCTTCTCTCTCCTGCTAGAAACCCCCGTCTCACTTTTAACCAAACAAATTGACATTCTAGATGTTATATGTACATCTTAGGACTGACAGCTTATAACCACCAACCTTGATTTGAAGGCACACTTTGTACTTCATAGGCATAAGCAAACTTTAATGTTTCAAGATACTAAATTTTATTTGCCATGTCAAAAAGTTGTTGGGATTCATAATGAAAAAATGATCACAAGACAAAAAGCATCGTACACTCCACTCCACCACCTAAAAACACAATATATATAAAACCCTGACAACACTATGAAAACTCCCTTGTGTAAATCAGTGGTACCTGTGGGGGGGGACAGCAGCAACACTAGAGACAGGGCCTCAAGTGTGAAGTTGACTTACTAGATAAAGTCCTTCAGTGTGTAAGTGCTTTGACGAGACACTGTGAATTCTTATCTCATCATGGCAGCTCTGTGTTGCCGTAGATGTCTAATCTCTGCAGGACACAGCCCTAGTATCATGATCCTTTTCAGTGGAACAGTAACGCTAGCGCTCCTTCAATTCACCACTCGACTTGCACTATAATCTTTTTTCCCCCCACTTTACTTTCTTTTGGCCTGGCTTCACATTTTTGTGTCCTGTCCTTTCTCAAGGTTCTCTACAAGTACAAGACCCTGATACCCAAAGGCCCGACTGCCATGTAGTCCTCCAGCAGGTTTATTTCAACCAGTCAATGAGTTCATTGTGTCATCCAGATGACCATTAGGCATTTATATGCTCAAACTTCCCATCTGGCAGTCACGCTAGGAATCCATCGGAATAAATTGGGCTAAATAAAGCTGTTTCCATCTGAGATTTTTATTGGGAAATGCAGTCAGTCAATCAGTCAGTCGGTCGACAGAGTCTGAGTCTGTTCCATTGTCAGGACTAAATTTGGATATCTCGCACATTTTTGCAGATAAAACTCCAAGAAAGACTCTTATGAAGTAATATTGTATCTTAAAGAAAAAAAGAAACAGGAAAGGTTTGAATTAGCCCAGGCCATCATTACGCTAGCAAGCTGTGGAGGTTTAGCCAACTTAGTTTCATGACAGCGCCGGCTACACCTCTGTTTATCCAACTGTCCTGCTAAGTGCCTGACCTGAACCCAGCTGCCATGAGATAACACGACAGGCGTGAAACATCCCTTGTCAGCGTGGGTCCGCAAACCTCGCAGGCCCAGGTCTCACGTCTTCACAGGACTAGAACTAACTAGGCCCAGGGCCAGAGTTACAGCTGGGTGGAACAACAACAAGCTCCATCTGGTCCGCATCCAAAACCCTGCAAGAAGCAGGAAGAAAGAGCCCATGTGGGGTTGCTGCTGCAATAAGCAACACAGGAGTGCATGAAAACGGGTTGAAAAAGTGTGTCTTCACAACACGATAACATATACACATGTTTTAGAGATTTTAAATCTTAAATAATCTTAAATCGGTCAATTGGCATTTTTGGCAACTATTCAGGTGCTCGGCAGGGTCACATTTGCGTTTTGTGTTTGTCTTGAAGTGTTGAATGAGTTTCCCTCCTCAGAAAGTACTTGCAAGTCTAATTAATAATTGATGCTTTTTAATAATAATGTATGTTTGATATGGTTTTGTTCACAAAAAATATACTAAGAGCATTTGCTTCAATCCAGTTTTTCCCACACATAGACAAATCTGTAGCGTTCAACCACTGAATGAAATCAAGTTAGGAACCCAGACATAAATTGGCACGATTGGACAAGTGGACAATTGGTCAGACTTTGTAACCTCGATTTCAGTCAAGCCAACATGTTTACTTTAAAAAGTCCAGATTTAGTCAGACTAATATGATAAATTTGTTTTTTTAGGTTTCATGTAAACATACTGACTGCAAAATTCATTTAGTGTTTACGCAGAGGAGGCTTCAAGTTTCCACATCACGCAAACACACACAGTACCTAATTGTTGGAATTAGAGCTGAAGCATTCAAATCATATCAATTACATGTTTAACTATATGATAATCAATTGATCACTTTAAGTCATTTCTAAAGAAAAGGTTGCAGATATAAATATTTTTTTGATTTATTTAGACTTCTATAACAGAAAGCTTTATATCTTTGTAGACATTACCTTGGGCCTTGATAAATAGCAATCAAAGTTTATCAAATTTTATGGACGGGACAATAAAGAGATGGATTGAGAAAAAAACAGAATAATCGATAATAAGTAGCTTATTATCACAGAATATTCACGCCAGCCCTACCATACGACCTTGTAGTTCAGGAATGACTGGACAACTGTGCCGTTATGATTATTTTTAAATTGGAAGCACAAATCTGTCTCTGAAAACGCTTCACGTCAGCTGAAGCATTTCCATGTCCCTGCATTCCCCTACCTGCTTGCCTTACTAGAGGTTCTCTATATACAACTCAGACAAAGATCAAGGTCAACACACAGAGGTCTGTTAGGAGAATTTCTAACAGCCCAAATCATCAGGCCAGCAGCCTGCATTTCGCGGAGGCCATATTGGTTTCTGTTGACTCTCTGGAGCCGAGGTGAGCAAAGGAAGGGTGAATTCTTAAAAAAAAAAAAAAAAAAAGGAGGCGGCAGGCCAATATAACACTGAACAGAGCTGTTGAAGCCTCTCGACAGAATGCACTTCTAACGGCAGGAAAGATCCTCTGGCACAAAGCTTAATGTTGCCGTGACTGCGAAAAAAAGGAACACAGAACTAAAACAATGTGTCAGAAGTGCAGGAGGAGATGACTGATGGATTCTGACTTCAGGCCAATAGGCTTAGTTCGGGTTCATTCTGCCTGGGGGGTGGGGGAGTGAAACGGACAAATGTGTGAATGAAGCAACAAATAAAGAATCTAAACGAAGAAGAGACAAACCACAGGCAAGTCATTTGGGGAAAAAAAAAACCTGGATCATCTTGACATTACAACACTTGGGGTTTCGGGACGCTGACGAACTAGGCGGCACTGACCGGAAGAATGTGCTGCTGCTGCTGCTGCGCTGCCGTCACAACGATATGTGGCTATGCAGCACAGGACGATGACTTATGAGAATACTGCGACTGTCGTCACCAGACAATGCAGAAAGAGAGAGAGAGAGAGAGAGAGAGAGAGAGAGAGAGAGACCCTGAGAGCAGGAACACAACAGCTGCCTTCTAGCAATACCAGACGAGATCTAGGCTTGATAGTCCTAAACAGAACGTTGGCTTAATGGTTCAACTAGGTTTAGGTTCAAATAGACAGTTACTGATACTTGATTAAAATAAGTCGACACATTAAGGCTCAAGGCGAATGAATTTTCCAGTTTATAATTGTCACAAAATTCCTTTTGTCCACCCTCTCCGTTGCAGGGAGATTTCCTGCCTTTCTTTTGCCCGGTCACCAGAGAGAAACACGACAGGTCACCGTTCCGAACGTCAACGTTTCATAGGTTTTGTGTATTATTGACCATTGATACCTGCGTATACCTGTTCATAATTCACTTCACTGTGAAATTTAGTCTGGACACCAAGGACCCAATTTTCCCACTTATCTCAGGAGCCAATCATAGAACAAAGGAGGGTGCAACAAGACAATGAGGGAATACAAAGCAACTTTGTTGTTAACTGTGGATCCAACATGGCGGCAGAAGGTAACGTACCTTTCAACGCAGCCTTAGAAAGTGTTCCAAGTATTTAGGATTGCAAGTTTTTTTCAAGTTTTTTCAAGTTTTTTCCAAAAATGAGCCACTTTTAGCAGTAAGGTATCTCATCGTCATGTACATCAGGTATGTTTGATATGATTGGCTACAAGCTACATACAGAAACATTTGATAGACATTCATAGTGCCCAATAAATGGCTCTGGGCTTTCATAAACCACACCTCCAATAACAAACAATTAAACAGATGGTTCCCAGACTGAATATCAATCTACAGTGATTTTAATTCTGGTGTTAACTATTTTGAGAGTTGATTAGTGAAATGATTTAAAGATAAGTTGTTTGGTTCATAATTTGGTGTCAAATGTCGAACACTGTTTCCCAAAGTTGAAGGTGCAAGCTTTTTTACTATTATAGAAAACTAAAGAAACCAAAAAATAATCAGATTTGGGAAGCTCAAATGAGAGAATTTGGACATGTTCCTCTTAAAAAGGACTCAAATTGATTATTAAAGTCATTTGATTAATGTAATAGTTAGGAAAAGATCCTTGTTTGGGTTCAAATTATCAATGTGCAACATTACAGTACATGTCCATTTCCAACTACATTCCATGAAACAAAGCAATGAGCCCCCCCCCCAAACCTTCCTCCTGGCAAGAAAAGTGAAACCCAAGAAGAATATCGTCTGAACTACGTCACCGCGACTGAAACTTTGACTTTCAACGTATCCTTGAATTGCAGAAACATAAACTGTCAATGTTCCAACTCTGGAGACCCGGCTGCCTGCGCAACAGCAAAGTGAATACACTTGTTCACTTGACAAATAGCCAAAAAAAAAAAGAAAAGTTATTGCGCTCTGCACAAGCCAGTTCCTGTACACGACCAAAGATCATTTAGGCAGAAAAAGAAAAGCCACTATGAGAAGGCTGGATATACTCCAGGATGGACAGAAACAGCGGACACATTGTACCTCTTTTTTTTTTACTGCCCTGGTAGTCAAATTGGGCAGATGACAGGATTTCCATTACACAAATTGTGCATGAGTAAAATTGGATCCAACGCTTGGTGAAAATATAGTTGAACAAGAAAATGGAGAATTATTTAACTGATAATAAAATTATTAGTCCAAATTGGGACCTGTAATAGCTCACTTTTATTCGTCAGAGTGTCAGATTCATATTCAATCATGTCGCTCTCTGCTTGTATTAGAGTATAACAGGTCCTAAACAATTATTAGCCTGCCAATCAAACATCTCTTTGTTTGTCTTCTCAGCCAACAACAGATGACATTTTTTTTCTTCTTTTATTTACTTCAGTACGCAAGCTAAATCAAAATGTTTTAATTACGGGATCTACACTGCAGAAGCAGGACTGAAGTTATTTATATATTACCTCTATTGTCCAATGGACTGTTAAAAAACAGGCTGTACATTTTGCAATACCAAAACTACTGCGAACTGATTACTAATTGATTACTCTTAATGTAATTTGTTCAGCAAGCAGGCCAATTGTGTTCCAGCTGGGAAGGTTAGATAAGACTCATGTAGGAAGTGTCATTAACTTGTGATCAGCACCACGCTGCAGCCACATATTGTCCCGCTATTCCTGTCTTCCATCCCAGACATGTTGGCAGGTACACACCACGGGCATCCTGAAAATATTGTTTGCCGCGAATGCAAAGGCTTTCTTGGAATTTTAAGTTACGCATTAACCCTGTCGGCCCAAAGTGTAGCTTCACAGAGATACGAGGAGTTGAACCGCGTGATTCAGCTGGGCTGAATAGACCCGCGGCTGCAGGCGGCGCCGTCAGCACGTCTCCATCCCGATGTTGTAACAGCAGCAGCAGCAGCATGGCCGAGAGCTGGGTCAGCAGCGTTTGAGGACAGATAGAGGGGTTAACCGGCACAAAGATTAACTAGCTCAATAAGTGATGACTCAGCCAGATGCCTTTTGTCTCCAAAAACACATTCCAAGCAGCTTGTGAGGACACACATACATGGGTGAAGGTTTTGTTTGAACATTTGGGGGGGGGGGGGTCTATGGGTCTCTCCCCTTCACAGTTAGAATGAAAGAGACATAATTTCTTGCATTCTAGGGAATTTTTAATGCATCCATGTGGGATTCTGTCCCTCCCAACTAAATTTATAGTGAAAATGTCCATATTCAGGTAAAGGAAAACACAAGGTGACAACTCATAAATGCACTCAGATATTTATTCCCCTGTGGATTAACTCCTCATTAATGTTATCTACTGATTCCACACATGTGAAGACATAATTTAAAGTCTCACTCCTCATTAATTTTGTAGGCCCAAAGTTGTGTTTGATATATAGTCATTGACATCATATATTGTATAGACCTTGTATGTTTCTTTTTATGCAATAGAAACATACTATATTTAAAATGTCAATTTATGTCTCCAAATTATAACTGCAAAGCCTAAATCCATTTTTTATTTGAATGAATGAAAGATATTTTGCAGTAAACAGAAACCTCTAAAAAAAAAAACATTTTAGACCACTATGTTGGAAGTAGGTTTTTAAATAATTCAAAGTTAGAATATATATTTTTTTATTCGGCATCTGACTGTAATAATCATGGAAAAACATCAACATTAAATTAATAATAAAGTAAATGAATTCTCTCCTTTGATTTGATTATTTGAAAGGTGATTGTGTTGTATTGTAGTTTGATAAGATTTGATTAAACGAACAATAATAATAATAATATACCATTATAATCATATAAATCCTGTAAACCAGCTTGGCTCAAAATGTAAATACTCAAACATACAAATAATAGAGAGATGAGAATAATATATGGCAAACGTGGAGACAATGGACATACAACCACTGAGATTATTGCATTGTTTCGGTTTATGAAATAAATAAATATTAAGGGGGACGTATCCCCTGCATCTCTACACCTGTGCACGCGCGCGCGCACACACACATACATACATACACGGAGGCTGTTGCAGCTTGATGTGACAACCTGCAGAGCAACAACCAAGCCTACACAGCACGTCGCTGTAAAGTTGTGTAGCCGTGGTTGTGTAACTGGTATAACCTGTGTGGCCGTGTAGCGTGTAGCCGTGTAGCTAACCTAACCCCGGTGGGCTGCTGTTCGTGCGGTTGGCTCGGTTCACGGAAGTAGCCCATGCAGCGGTTCCTCTCCTCCTCTCTCCCCCTGTCGGGAACGACACAACGACGGGAGAGAGGACGACGAGGAAGCCGCCTCCGCCACCGCCTCCAGCTACGTCCAGTCGGTTAAAAAGTAATAAAATGAATCAAAACAAAACAAAACAAAAAGGTGATGACCGGCGTTAAACCCTAGCGACATGTAAACGTTAGCCGTGAGCGTTCGGCTAGCTACCGTCCCGGCGGCTGCCGTGAAGCGGACTGACCTCATACTGGATGTACTGCTTCCTCCACTCCGGAGTGATGTGAGCCGACAGATGCTCCGTGAATTTCATTTTTGACAATCCGGCTCCGTCCCGCGAAAGCGGCTGGATGTTCGTCTGCTGCCGCCTCTCGAATAGCGAACTCTCATCCGAGGACTACAAAGACACGGGATGATGCCCCCTCGTTCCGTCTTCACGCTACCGACACATATTTCTGTCTGTTTCAGACACGGTCGACGGAGAGCTCGGGGAGGCTCATCTCACCGGAGACGGTTGTTCTGAGGCCCTGGTGCCGCTAAATAGCGATTTATTTGGTGGTAAACAGGCTGAGAAGTGTCGCTAGCTGCTTCTAGCTATCCTCTCCCTCTATTTCTCTCTCTCTCTCTCTCTCTCTCTCTGTTTGTGTGTGTGTGTGTGTGTGTGTGTGTGTGTGTGTGTTCTCTCTCTCTCTCTCTCTCTCTCCCCCGCTGCCTTCAGGTGTTGTCGGACGTTTTAAAACCGTCAGACTGTCGTTTACCAGTGTCACATAGTGACGCTGACTGTATATATAGACAGATACATTCCACATGTCTGCGTGTATCAGAAAAAGGCATTTACTCAATTACAGTCCTTACATTTATTCTTGATTCTGTATTGTATTTTATTCTTACAATATACACATTTGTTTAATATACTATTATAGAATGTATAAGCTATACTATATAATACTAACTACCTATATATGTACTATATAGGGAATTGAATGAGAAGGTGTGGCTTGTACGTGTGTATACATTACACACACACACACACACACACACACACACACACACACACATATATATATATATATATAAATACACAATATAAAAATATAATACAGATGAGAAATTTACTCAAATGTATTTTAAATTTTGAGGTAGATTTATACTTTTTTACTATTTTTAATAATCTTTTGATTTAATCTTTTATTTCTTTATTCTAATTTTGTATGAAAGCTGTCAGGGAGAAAATGAATGGTTAAAAATTTCAAAGAAAAACACCATGTGGGACAGAATAAGCCATTACTCTGTGATTATTAATATTAAAATGTAATAATTAATAAAGTATTTGCACCAGGAGATGAGTCCCTACTATCAGCTGGACCAGAGACACACTGATCAAATAGCAGACCAGCTCTGCTATTAATACCAATCAGAGTGAAGCAGCTTATTAAACTAACAGAAAGATGCCCGTCGTTACAGACTCGTATCTTTTTTTGCTATGTGGCCCCAAAGCATGAACATAAATGGTCAGAGCAACCTGTGAGAGATTCAAAGCAGAGACAGCAGGGCGACCACAGCCTTGCCACAGAGACGTTATAAGTCACGGCTGCCAACAGAGAAAGTCTGTGGTCACTGCACCACAGGTGACACTTACTATTAACATGTGCCAACTAGAATAATATCAGAGTGGAATACATTAAAAGGTTTGATCTTTTTTTTTTTTTTAATTTCGCAGAACTGGACAAATAACTGTCAGCGTACTATTATATTATTTTGTTGTCTTACCTTTCTTTACATTAGCAGCATTTTGACTTTACCTAGGTCTGCCAAAGCAGCTACTGCACATGTATATAACCAGTTACTGAAAGATGTCTTGCACTTGTCAGCCGGAGGCCAAAAGGGCAGGTGCTTGAGCACCACCTGGGGTCCATCTATATAATGCTTCTCAGTCCAGCCTATGATACATTTGAAAGCACCATAGGGTCCAAAATCAATGAACTTGTATCTATTTAACCCTGTTTTCTGAGCTGTGTGTATTTTTGTAAAATTTTGTAATATAGTATTTTCTACTGAATAATACATGGAAATATTTAAAATATATATAATACATAAAATGTATAAATATGAGTATAAATATAGGGAATATTCACATCATTTTACTATATTAATTATTTATTGTGATTTAAAAGACAAGTTTAGTTCTAGGAGGAAAGAAATAAAGTTCTCAAAGCTTGTGACTCAGACAACGTCCCTTGTCATTCCGATGACACGCGAACGCCTCATACGTGACGTCGCAGGCCACCTATGGGAGAAGATGACGTTGACGCATGTGAACCGTCTTTGTGAGGAGAGAAAATCAAGTGGAACTTCAGCTTCAGCAGCAGCTGTGTGTGTGTGAGTGTGTGTGTGTGTGTGTGTGTGTGTGTGTGTGTGCGCGCGCGCGTGCGGGCGCATGTGTGTGTCATGTTGTTTCCAAACACCACACGTTTTCACTTCTCTGTTTCTCTTCCTTAGTCTTTGAATTGCTTTTATTACATATTATTGATCATTTTCATATAACGTTCAGGTTTTGGGATTTTCGAGAACAGATCGAACTTAATTACATATTTGAAAGGTCCAGAATTCTTTTGTTATTTCAGATCTTTACAGTCTCTGTTACTGTCATTATGATTAAAAAAAGAAACACAAAATTAGCATAAATTTCCTTACAGCATTTATCTTGTGTTTTGTTGAAAGTTTTCACCACAAATCTTTTCTAGCAGCAGTAATAATATAAATATGTACTTTACTGCAGTACTTTAACTACATCAACTGTATATAATGCTATTTTTTTTATCGAGCTCTGGTCATATGATTGTTTTGATATAGCCAGAGCACATTGAGTTGTTGTAATCAGATATTGCAGTGCCCTCTGCTGTTTCATTAAGAACTGCATCTCACCCAGCAAATAAATAATGGATCATCTAGTTTCATATTCATCCATCCATCCATCCATTGTCTATCCCGCTTATTCCCTTTCGGGGTCGCAGGGGTCTGCTGGAGCCTATCCCAGCGCGTTAAGGCGAGAGGCAGGGATACACCCCAGATGGTCGCCAGCCAATCGTGGGGCACACACACCATTCACACACCATTCACTCTCACACTCACACCTATGGGCAATTTAGAGTTTACCAATTAACCTGAGCATGTTTTTTGTATTGTGGGAGGAAACCGGAGTACCCGGGGAAAACCCACGCAGACACGGGGAGAACATGCAAACTCCACACAGAAAGGCCCCAGACCCAGGCCCAAGGCGGTCTTGAACCTGCGACCTTCTTGCTGTGAGGCAACAGTGCTACCCACCGCACCACCGTGTCGCCCCAGTTTCATATTCATTTTACCCAATTTTTGCAATTTACATTTCCTCTGTTTTATATATTTAATGATTCAAAAAGATGCAGCTGCAGTGTTGATATCACTGTTAAAAAAGTAAAAAACTATACCAGTTGGTTTCTTAATAAAAAATAGTATTATAACATATTAAACTATTTCCCATACAATGTACATACATTGTTACTATACAAACAATGAGCCTTAGAAATAAAAAGATGCACTATTATTATGCAGTTTAGGGATTAGATAGATAAATAGATGCTGTGATTTTAGTTGTATTATAGTGATGGATGATTTGTTGTGCAATAAATATCATTTAAACACTATGATTCAATTGTATTTATAGTATTGGGTGATTAATAACTGTTTCATGAATGTTTTGTAACTCTGACTAATGTATTTTACTACAATCATTTTTTAACACAGATTTTTTGAGTTATATATTGACTACCGGTTTAAATTCATTTAGATGTACAGAAATCGACTGTAATACTTGTTTACAGTAATGTTACTGCGTTCACACAGTAAATAACTGTAGATTTCACAGCATAGTTTTAACAGTGTGTAAGAGCATAGCATATATTACTGCTATGACCTCTACGGTTATATTAGGGATATCTTTATGTGTTAGATTTGACTATACCATATGTTACTATATTGTTTATTAATATTTCATCGAACTGCATTAAGTATAAAGTTAAACGGGAGGTATTATGGGCCAGTGAATTATAGTTTTTGTCAAGGATTCTTTCATTTACCGACGTTCCCTTTCGCCGCATGCGATGCAGGAACAATTCCCAAATCTGGTTTGTTTCCGGTGAGTGAAGTTGTCGTGCAGGCCGCGTTGCGGCTGCTCTGCAGTATTCTCTGGTGTCTTCTCTGGCTCGGGCTGGGAGATTCTTCTCCTACCTGCACTGCTCAGCCTGAAGGCAACCGCTGTTACCCGGCAACCGACAACCACGTACATTTGTTTTTGACTGATGCCTTGAGAACCTCTATTGTGTTAATTGCACAGCTTTAATCTATTTGCATATAACAGCCACTGAGGTCTGGACTAGTGTTAGAAACAAGCCAGGCTAAAGACATTTTTAAAGAGTTTTTTTTGTTCAAGTTGCTATGATTTTTTAACATTTATTTAACAAGGAAGTCAGTTTAAATCTACTTTACAAGAGAGATTTGATCAAGACAGGGCAGCAGCATAATTGGGAACATACAGTTACTGCATATAACAACATAAAACGTCTGCATACTATATAAAATTGCAGGAGAATCCGTAAGTGTTTCTAGCCAATTTTATGCCCAATTAAACAAGATAAGAATAGATAGAGATAAAGTACCATTTAAAAGTCTCGGGTCACTTAGAAATGTTCTGTTTTTTTTAAGACAAGCACTTTTTTAATGAAGATAGCAATGAACTAACCAGAATTATACTCTATACATTGTTATTGTGGTAAATGACTATTGTAGCTGCGGTTTTTAATGCAAGATAATATCAAGCTAGAAAAGTGTCAAAATCATACAGTATTCGACAAATATTTCAATTTGGATTAACTGAGGCATCATAGAGTTGAAAGTGCACATTTATTCTTATGTCATATGTCCTGTATTGTTATTTAAAGCTTCATGTAAATATTTCTAATGTAGTTTTTTACACCAAAAGATTTAGTTATTTATACATTTATTTTTTTCTGGTCCAACCCATTGAAATCAAATTGCGCCGGATGTGGCCCATGAACTAAATTGGGTTTGACTCCTCTGCTTCAGAGGTTACATATTGCATGTTGCTCTATTGCGAGTGATTTTCACCAATAACAGAAGATTCCTGGAGAGGGAATCGCATTTCACAATTTAAAAATACACTGCGCTGCCTGCAGCTGCCTCGGTGTCGTTACGTAACTCACAGTTCACAATGTTTTCTGGCTGATTTTGAAGGATCCAAATTATGTTAGCAACCCATAGACACGGGACTTAAAATAATTTGAGAGTGTGACCGGATCAATTTGGTAACAAACAGTGTTGGATTACATAATGTGTGGATGATGTGTGTGTGTGTGTGTGTGTGAAGAATCTTCTAAGAGAAAAACATTCATGGAACACTACAGCCCGGGCTAAACACTGCCAGGAGGACTAAATGTAGAGCGATCATTACTGAGGATTAGCAGCCAGCAGGGTCAGATTAGAGCGGCTCACCTCTTCTAACAAGGGTGTAAATCTGCACCGAGAAGCCGTGAGAGTTGCTCTGCTGCATCACGAAACAATCAGATACAGGAACATGAATCAAACACCTGTCCTCTCCCTCAAAGTCAGTCACTTAGTAGTTACTTAAATAAATTATTAAGTTATGATTTTAGAATAACCGTCATCTGTATATTCATAGTAGGTTGTTAATTAAATATCAGATAATAGTTACTTTCAATGCACTATGTGAGTCCTTTTCCCTCATTACATTTCTTTATAATTGACATATTTTTAATTTTGACAATTTTAAATTGTATTACACTGTTATTACAGTTTAAGCTATTTTCACATTGTTTGATTATTTTATACTCGGTATACTACGGTACAGTGTTGCCAAATGACAAAAACTGCATTTATTCATATGTTTGTTCATGTGTTTTACATTTCAAAGTTTAAAAAATAAGTCTATGGTCCATTTATTTTGCTTACCCATAAAACCTCTGACGCTAGAATCGACCCTGGACTCACCTGGAAGTGTGAGACTGAGAAAAAAACCTAAAAACCTGCGCGGATGATGCGTTGCATACACTGCAGGCAAGGTGAAACATTGGAAAATAAAGATGTATCTATTCACACATAGGCTTTTGGTCAAGTAAAGATTTATTTCTAAACTACTAGTTTAGATTCATTTAATTAAAAGTAATTAAATGAATCAAAGGTAAAAGTAATTTAAATTTAAGTCATGTGTTAGTCATATGAGTTGTATGTATCCGTGATTCTGCCACCTATTGGCGCGGCACATGATTACAGTTTAAAGCAGGAAATGACTGAGGTATGGAGGGATGCCTTCATCTCTCCTCTAACAAGTCCACATGCACCACTGTTAGGATTTGTTCCTGGAAGAACCTCTTTTCTGACACAGGACACAACACCTGAACCATGTAATGGAAATATTGTTTCCCACTTAAATCGTCCACGGCCTCCTCTGTCAGAGGCATCATAGATGATCTGTAAAATCAGGACAAGTACGTCAGCGCAGCAGTTACATCCTGTCGGGGAGACAAATAACGGGTGACAGACCACTGCTGGATAGAACATGTATCTATTGCAGTGTGTTTAATAGGGGACAAACTGTCTTGAGTGATTCACGAAGGAGCAAAAAGAAGAGAGCAAGGCTGACGGCATCATGGCAGAGGCCTTTGCCCTCCTCCGTCACCTTGAGTCTCCTCCTGCACTGATCTTTGCACCTCGACTCGTCACCTCTTTGCATCTCTTTGCCGCAACGGAAATGCTGCCTGGTCTGTTCCGGTCGTAGAAACTATAGCTTCTCTAAATGCCGTGTTCACAAAGACTTGCAGGGCATCACAATAAGTGACGTAGTACATGGGACTTTTAAGGAAAGGCATCCTGCAAGGCATAAGGTCAGCAAAAGGTCCACTGACAAACTGTCTGTGACTAGAAATGTGCAAGGTGACGTATTACAGTTGGTGTTCATGTTTCTATGCATCAATCAGAGTGATTTCTCCACTTTATGTGAAATTTGGTCTTTCCTTGCAGTCCCCAGAGGAATAACTTAACAGACGTCAGCTTAGCATTGCGTAGATGTTCTAATATAGAGTTGAAACCACGTGCTAGCTGGCACCTCCACGTTACAGTGCCAGGCTGACGGCAGCATTGCCAGTTTAGAGCAATAGCTTAGACGGCTAAAAAAAAAGGGTTTCGCTCACTTATTTAACTTTAAGGCCTGAGAGGAATGATTATATTTCACATCAGGGTGGAGAACCCATTAAATGACTAGGGAGAGGAGTACAAATAGTAATACATTACCACACATATCAAATTACACAGTTATTATGTGTATATATATATATGTACATATATATGAATTTCAAGAGAATTTTCCTTTTTAGATATTAAATGTAATTAATTGCAATCTCTAACTACTTTGTTTTTATTACTTTTATGATTGAATGAATTCTTAGTGGAAAGGAAAACAGATTTTAGACCATCCCTTAAAAAAATCACAAGGGAGATACTTGTTTTTGTGTATATACCTTTATTGAAAGAGTTCTGCATTCATAGAAACATATATACATGTACAAACATATTAAACTAATAAATTTAGCGTAAGAACCAGAAACTATGTATACATTTAAAAAAAAATGATAATATTAATAGAATATATAGAAATGAAATAAATAGAATGAAGTAAAAGAAATAAAATAAGATAAATTAAAGGTCCAATGCATAAACATTATTTACAATAATCTCAAAAGGAAAACATCAGTGAGGTTTATTTCTTTATTTTGATACAGACATCACCTCCATTCATTCTCTGTGTCCAGACACCAGTTTGATATCAATTTAAACAGGACAGAAAATATGGGAGTACTCTGAAGCTTCGGCTTTCAGAAATCCCTCTCCGCTATCTGACAAACCTTGAATTTTGGGACCTATTTCCAAAACGTGCTTTTGTTGTCTTTGTCGTTCTCTTCTTTCCATGTTGTTTTCCCGAATTTGTCGTGTCTTCTTTGTTTTTGCATGTTTCATCTTTTTTCCCCTTTGTTTAAATGTATGCATCGAGGATATTCGTTTCATTTCTTGTATTCTTGATTGTGATATAAGTGGACCTATGTAGGAGTCGCTCCTAGCACTGACCTGTTATGAGCCAGATGAATCAACTTGTGAACACGTGGGATATTTTAATAGAGCATCACTTCCTTTACACTCTTCTATTATTTTACCAAGCCACCTACGCCATCTACGACGCCACCTCCCGCATCCATCTCCTGGAAAGAAGAATTCATCAAAATTCCTTAGGACTATTTAACCTCATCCATACTCGAATCCCATTTTTTAAAAATCCAATTCATTCTAAATAATAATAATATACATCCAAGAAAACACCAAATTCCCAAAACTGTGGAGCTGTGGGGGGCTTCTCTCTTGGCATTCACCGCGTGCCTTAATTGACTGATTTTAAATCAAGGTCCACTGTGAACACTGAGAGAGGAAGTCCAGAGTCATAAGGGAAGGCAGGGAGATGGAGAGAGAGAGAGAGAGGGAGGAAGGAATAACCTTGAGGTAGAAAGTGCTGAGGTTAAAGCTGAAAGCTTATACATCCCATCTCTTCCTTCTCTGGCAGTTTCAGCATCAATCATCCATTTTTTCCGCCCCTTTCAAGCCGCAGCAATAATGTTTCAGTCCCATCCACCAGCATCTTCTATGAGGAAATTTTTCTATGCATGTCAAAAATGAACACTTTCTCCTTTTGGATCCTTCTGAAACACACACACACACCCACACACACACACACACACACACACACACACACACACACTTCCCCCTTGCTAACAACATTTAAAGGTCACACACATTCCCAGCTGATCTTGCTCTGAATTTTGACAGCAGCAATCGGCTTCTTCCATGTGACTGTCATATAACAAACAGCGTCCAAGTGTCCAAATTACGCACAAGTTACGAGACCACGTTTAGTGGTTTTTTCCCCCTTTCTCATGACATGTCAAGGACACATCAAGCAGGCAGCCATTACGGAGCAGAGCCGCGCAGGATCTAAACGAGGCCAGATATGACTGGAGGAAGCCTATCAGAATGTAAACAGACGAAAACATCTGAAATCGTGAAGATAAAAAAAGACGATTTTTACGCACCAAAAGTGTTTTGTTTTAAGGGCGTTTTTTTTCTCTCCAAAGGAGTCCCTTCTCCGCTTCTTGTGCCAAATGGTGACATTGTCATTTCCATCCGGATCAGGAAAAAAACAGCATCTGTCACTGCTCAGGGTGATGATGTTAAAATATTGTCTAAAACGTGGGGTAAGAATTCTGAAGGGATAACGCATCCACACGCACCTAAAAAGAACCCCTTCAATGACCCCTTTGGGAATAAAAAAAAGGATGGAGGGAGGGAGGAAAGAAATATATAGGAAAAGTAGAAGAGTGAAGGTCACATCACGCTGAATATTGACGAGCACGGACTCACAAAATGTCCCTCTTGGAATGTTCTATAGTGGTTTCCCCCCTCCCGGCGCTAAATGGAGCAGCTGATTACAGTATGTAGGCCGGGGCCATGCAGCATTAGCCTACAAACAAGGCCGAACATGCTGAGAAAAAAAACAACAACGATCACGTATTCGATTCGGGTCTAAAATATCCTAGTTTAAGAGAAATGCGTTAGCCGTGTTGGAGACATCACGCGTAAAACACGTCTATATTCCGCAGGCGCGGCGCGGCGCGGCGCGGCGCGGCGCGGCAGGTGCAGCCCGCAGCGTCGCGCTTTTTTACGCACAAAGGAAGATCCGCCGAACGCGACGCGCGATAGCAATAGAATTTGCTTAAATACGCGAAGAGCGTCGACGACCGATTGCGGCGAAACGCGGAGAGCCGCTTCCTCTTCTTGTCGCATTATCTCCTCCAGGATTCATCCCGGCGCCTTCCACATCCTCCCATCCTCTCCTCCTCCTCCTCTTCCTCCTCCTCCTCCTCCTCCTCTTCAAATCCTTTCATGCAGGACAACAACGGAAAAATTGTTACAGTTGGGGGAAAAAAATTAATAAAAAATAAATCTAATTATCTCCCGCTCAGCCGCAGTCTCTTCCCCGTTCTCTTTCTCCCAAAAGATGGTGAAATCTGATCTCGGTTAATTGGTTTAATATTCGAGACTGTGGGAGGAAGAGTAGGGAAGGGAGGGAAGGGGGGGGTTGTTAAATGGAACCAAAGTGTTCGGATTCATCCTCCAGGACGGTGCGGACGGGCGGGCGCTCGATTGCGCGCAAGGAGAAGGCTTCGAGCGGCGGGGGTGACGTCACCATGCAGACAGATGCTCTCTCTCTCTCACCCCCCCCTCCCCTACCCACCACCCCGCCCGCCCCCTACAGCTCCAGCTTCAGCATCCCCCCCCCTCCCCTCCCCTCTTTGCCCTTGAGACCGGGATAGGCCTGTACAGCTGATGCTGCCATGGGGGGTCACTTTGCTCCTGTTTCACCGTTATTCAGCATTCAGAACAGCAGCAGAAAAAAAAGACATACAGTATGTACCTGCATATACTTCCATCCCAAAACACACACAAAGATTATAATAAATCATTTAACCCGTAAAAGCCCGAACCTCAATTCTCAGGAAAATGATGGGAGGGGGAGGGGTATAATACAGACATGGAGCACATTTATGAAGAGATAAGCTAAAATAAGAGAATAAGGACTTTATTGATCCCACAACGGGGAACTTTGCTTGTTACTGCAGCTAAGCACAGGTGTAAGAGAGTACAGAGTACAGAGTAAAGACAAAAAAAAGCTATAAAAATACACAACACTATATACAATTTGTTGAATTTGTTGAGCAGCATACACAGTATGCATAATGGACAGATGGAAAACACTTAAACTGGCAAGAAAAAGATATGCATAAGCAAAGCATATATACATATATACATGCACATACATACCTACATACATACACACATATTTATATATTTGCATATATACAAAACCTTGTTTAATTTAAATACTAACTCCCAGTATCAGAGATCTGTAGTGTTACGTTTATGTCACAATGGTTGTTAAAGGTACATTTATTCCTCGGTCGAAAATGCTTAGTACCACACATTTTGTCTTTTTATTTGCATTTCCTCATAGTTAAAGCTCTCCTGGTTAGATTTATCAACAAATTATGTAAAACAGAGAAGCTTATTACCATTTTGCTTGTTGCAACATATATACATATACACATAAGGTTTCCATGACTATATTAAGGTTAAAAGCCTGATGAGATATATAGTTCACCATGATATTTTCCTATGTTGTTTCATATAAATGTATTCAAGAATTCTGTCCAGAACAGGTTAAATGTAATATAGGACATATCACAAAATTAGTTAAATGTGTTGAAACTCACCTTTGGTACAAATATCAAGCTATCTGTCCACCACCAGACACACACACACACACACACGCCCAAATTCTCACACTGTCACATGACCATAATTGGTTGTTAGGTACATGTCACTTGGGGCTTTCATCAGTTTAAGTGTTTTCTTATGGGTTAAATACACTATAATGAACAGTATGCTTTGTTTTCTACTGTCTATTCACTATAAATATATATATAAATATATATATATATATATATATATATACAAAGAACTTGAGGGATATATAGTTATAGATAGATATTAAGTGAATGTAACACAATGACTGTAAATCCAATCTATGTGACATTTATTTAAATAATCAAGTACAGTAGGAGAGTCAAACTCAATTGATTTCATATTTCCACATGCGGTGCAATTTGATCTCAAGTAAAAATGAAATGTATAAATATCAGCTATATGAAAATAAAAAGGTTCATTCCGCACCCACTGTAAATATTTACGTGATTAACTCACGTTTGATTTACAGAATAGGAAAAATGACAGCAGAATGACTGAATATAGAATAACTCAGCGATCCTTTTGCTGAAATTGCACATTTTTTCTTAGGTTACATGCATTGCATTTCAAAAGACATTTATTCACCAAATGCTATTTACTTTTTTAGGAAGCAAGTGAAATTATCAACTGCTTTTATCAAAAATCTAAATATTTCATCCCTTAAACCCTGAGAGACGCTCATTGACTTATACTGTAGGAGCTGGTCCATTTTTGTCCACACTTTGTCTAGTCATCCAATGAGCTGGATTGGACCCTTTAGCCGGCTGTTCCTGGACCCTGGGACACATACTTTTTTAAGGGAAAACATTGCTTTCATTCAAATATAGTTTTATAATATATCTAATCTAATATATCTGAAATCTTTTGCTGTTCTGAAGTAAGAAAAGTCAAGCAAATTGATTTGATCTTTTCTGTGTGACATTTCAAATAATTTGTATAATGAGCTTATGTTAATAATAATAATTATGTAAATGTGGTTATATAGGACAAAAACGACAGGGTGATTGATTAGAGAAGGTTTTAACCTGACAGAGCAGCTGATACTGACATTATCAATATTCTTAATAGCAATATATTTTGAGAATGAGCCATATTACCAATGTCTCAGGTAATATTAAAAAGTGCTCAGATAATTCTCAATAAAACCAATGTTCCTGTCGTTTTTAACTATGAAACACCATATCAAAGCGAAAACAGCCATCAGTTTGTCAATAGATTTTGTGATGTGTTTGTATCAATGTTTCTTTGCTCAGAGACAAACACAGATCTGACATGGTTCTATTCAATGGAAGTCTTTGACCATTCTGAAACTGTAAAGCAACATTCAAAAATACATTAAAAGCCTTATAAAGGGTGATTTCTATTGGAGCATTTATCTTGGGACATATAAAAGGGAAAAAAAGAAAACATTTTCTTCATTCACTCTGATAAAAAATGGTTCAACTTCAATAATAAGGTGCTTTACACCTAAGGTGTAAAACACCATATTATTTAAGTTGTATCAATTGCTGGCAGAATTACATTTATTCAAAACAATATTTTTGGGACAATCAAATAGCTGTAAAGAGCAGTTTCATTTTATCAATCACCCCTCATACTATGAAACATACATTTTGCCATATTGTACAATTATATGTACCATTTATTTCTTTATATTTTAGTACTGCATATAACTTATATTTATTCTTTATATTTTATTGTTTTTGTGTTTCTACACCTGCATATTGTGTAATATAAATTTAAAACAAGGTTTATTCCAAACATTTCAAACACTAATTGTTTTATAGATCATTGATCTTGCAGGAGAAAAAAATACTAGTTACCAAGTATTATCTCATACTGTACTCCAGAATTTTTTTGATGCTATTTTATACTCTACTCCGCTAAATTTATCTGATTTATCTGATAAGCTGCCATATGAAGTGTATTAAACAAACATATCATATGCCTATATAATATATATTATGATGCAGTACTTCAAATATGCATCTAGCAGAGTATGTAAAAGTGCTGATTAAAGTAAATATTTTTGTGAATGAGCCGTCTAGGAGGTCAAGCCATCGAGAATAAACCACTCAGGATACTTTTTATGTCTGAATAGATTTTCACCACTTTAGGGGGCGATAAACACAACGGTTAACATAGTCATATATTCGAAGCATGCTTATGTGATAAAATTGTGAATGTTGCATGATATAATATGATATATAGTATGTATGTGTGTATGTATCGATATGTCATTACATCATGTACTAAATATATAGTTTTTTGTAAATAGTATTGTATATATTAGAATATGTTATTTAACTAACAATAAATGTATGCATTTCTCATTATTACATTTTTGAGTGTTTGGAAACATTATTAAGTCAAGAGTAGGAGACAAATGTTATGCTTCCAGGTGTCAGACTGACCTTTTGATTTGAACATAAGGTTATATGTTTATTAACGCCTTTATAAGACTCTCATTGGGGCAATACTTAGTTAAATTTTATAAATTTATCTAAAGAACACACTCTGCCAGTCCATAAACACTGATAGAAAGCTGAGAGCGAGTCCCCTCTGTGATGTGATATGATGCATTGTTGAAAATAGGGCTAACTTTGAGGGCAACACAGAAAATGCTAACTGTTTTGTATGAATTTCTGCAATTATGTCACATTAAATTAATAACATAATAAACTTTGGCAGTATAATTAAATTCATTACAAATGTGACCTGCAACTATCAATTTGAATAATAAATATTCGAGTTGCAGTCAGGTTTTTTTTAATTCATTAATAAACATTAAAGAATAAAAGTTTTTAAAAAATGGTCGAGATTCAAATCCAGAAGGTAAAGATTCTTCTGGATTTATCAATAATCTCTATACAAATCTGTGCAGTGAATGCTCCTCCTTCTACGTAATATGGTGACCGTATTGCATCATTTCCACTTTCTCTTAGCATCAGGGTGCACAGTTAGCTGTATCCCAGCTAAATCTAATCTGAAGTTGTTAGCGAAAACTAAACCTAAATATGATTACTTATTGTCATCATGAATTCAAATATTTAAATTGATTAAACATGTTTAAAATATAGTGAGAAAAGCATGAATGACATGCTGCCATTATGTCACATTGCATTGATAATATCATCATCCACAAAATGCACATTGGCCAAGAGTTGAACATGTCCACTTATATCAGTAGACTCATTGAGTGGCAATGCAAATTTATTACTGATAGAGATCTTATCCAAAACCACACTTTCAATGTCTGCAGACGTTTTATTAATACATCTGGAAATTGTGTTATTTGAGCAGAACTTTGGCTATTTCTTTATTTTCTTTGTATACAATGGCTTTGCAGGCAGGAAGTATTAGTTGATCTGCCACAGTGTGAGACTATTTTGAATTAGCCACACGTTTAGCGACATGGTAGCTAGCTTTAAGGGCTCTCTCATTTACCTTTGCAGTTTTTCCTCACGTAAGTCACCTGTTTCTCCGTGCGTTCACGCAGGCAAATTTAATACTCAACATTTTTATTTTGAAGCGAAGGGTGTTCTGTTTGGGGATGGCGTTTAAGCTTACTTGGGACCATAGCACTGTAAAGAGCTTTTCACTTGATAGCAAGTAAAACGGAATCAGTGCTGTTGTCTGTCCGGTAAAAGTAAATCTAAGTGAAAGGTAGCTTTTATTGTATTTCCTCGCGCCAGAAACTTTGAACATCAAAGTAATTTTCAGGATTCAAATTCAGAAGCTAAAACTTCTGAAATATAATCTCAATGCTAATCAGTGCAGTGAATGACTCATAATTTAAGTCAAAGATGCAACAGATTTAAGTCCAGACTGCCAGTCCATAAACACTGATAGAAAGCTGAGAGCGAGTCCCCTCTGTGATGTGATATGATGCATTGTTGAAAATAGGGCTAACTTTAAGGGCAATACAGAAAATGCTAACTGTTGTATGAATTTCTGCTAGTATGTCACATTAAATTATAATTAACTTTGGCAGTATAATTAAATTCATTCAAATTGTCACAAGCAAATAGCAATTTGAATAATATATATTCAAGTTACAAGTCAGGTCCCTACATTTTTTTTAATTCATTAATAAACATTAAAGAATAAATGTTAAAAAAATGGTCGAGATTCAAATCCAGAAGGTAAAGATTCTTCTGAATTTATCAATAATCTCTATACAAATCTGTGCAGTGAATGACTCATAATTGAAGTCAAAGATGCAGCAGATTTAAGTTCTGCAACATTTTCCGTTGCGAACCGATCAACCTTGGGGTAAGGAAAAAGGAAGGTAGAAGACGGTCAGGCTCACACTGGATCAGGTGCATGGGGACCACACTCCTTGTCCATAGGCGCCAAGGGAGAATCCTGCTACATGGGGTGCCAGAGAAAAACTTCTCTCTGAGTGTTTCTTCCAGCACCCCATGCAGTGCATCGCTCCCTCAGCGCCAACAGACTATCAGATTAAGAATTGTAGTCCCCACTATTCTGAGGAACACACTCCACCAACCCATCAACAGGAAGGGAAAATCATGCCACTCTAGATTCTGAAAAAAAAACTTTTCTTTTGAGTTTTCTTTTCAGGCACCCTGTGCAGCACGATTCTCCCTTGCCGTCAATGGACGGGATGCAATATATTCCTGAAGTGAACGACCGGTCCAGTGTGAATAAGGCCTGAAGATAGAAAAGGGTGAAGGTAGAATAAAGTAGAAGGGGATAGAATAGAGAAGAAAGGGATAGAATAGAGAGAGTGAGGGTTAAGTATAGGAGAGTTAAGTGAAACACCTAAAAGGCTTAGCCAAAGCTTTGCCCATAGATGTGAAGAAGCGACGGATGATGTTGCGCTTCTTTGGATGTGGGGTCAGGTGTGCAATAAACGCATCTACGATGTAGTCCTCAATTCCTGCCCTGTCTGATGTTATTGAGAACACCGCCATGTCTGCATTGCCGGAGTGTTTAATCACGTCCTTTACCATCGCCTTGTGGATGGTTTTAAAGTGTTTTGCGGTCATAACGTGATTAAATTCCTCGACTGCAGCCTCTGACTTCTGGTAGATACGGTCTGCAAAGGCTTCTGTTGCATTTGCATAGGTCTCAAGGTTAATATAGCTTCTGAAAATGTCAGCAACTACCTTCACGATGAGATGTCTACACAACTTTTTGTTCCTTTCTACCATCTGTGTTCTCTTCTCCATCGCGTCCATGGCATCCATCATATCCGTCGTGTGCTTCGTGTCCGTCACATCTGTAACATCTGTCATGTCCATCACATCGGTCATGTCCATCTCATCAGTTACGTCTGTCACGTCCATCGTGTCCGACACATCGATCCCGTCCATCGTGTCAGTCACGTCCGTCACGTCCATTACAACAGTCACGTCCGTCACGTCTGTCACGTCCGTCACGTCAATAACGTCCATCACGTCCATCACGTCCGGCAATTCTGACGTGTCCGTCTCATCCATCTTGTCCACCTCAGGCTCGGCCTGTTGGTCCTCCACTGCGTCAGGCCCTGCTATCTGCCTAAGAGCGAACTTCTCAGTGTCCAAAATAGCACTGACGACCTTATCACTCCGGCTTCCAAGCTGTTGCTTGGACCACCAGTTCATCATGGTAAAAAAAATCCGGAGTCTATTGCAGATGTAGGCATACATCTTTGCAGACCTCCGATTTTTTTTTGTGGTTTGTGGCTCTGGTGGGGAGGTCTCAGTAAAGATGTCCTCAACCAATAGTGTGAATGCCAGACTGTCCTCGCTGGAAGGCGACACAATAAGCTCTTGATCGTCAACCTCCGACAGAATCAGTGACTCCACGCTCTCTATCAGACAATTCACTGAATCCTCGCTCAGAACTTTGGTTCTGGGATAGAATTTGGACTTTATCTGCTCCACTAAGCGATGAATGCAAGATTTCGCAAACTGGCTGGCAAAAAATGTCTTGATTTTGTGACTCAGCTTGGACGTCTTCTCTTCAACAGGGCTCCCGCTGCTTTGACTCTCCACCATAAGCTGATATGCTATAAGGTCCCCCATACTCTTGATATCACTTGAGGACTCAGACTGATATTGAGCATATTCAGAGTCCACAATATTCTCTAAAAGTGGATCTGTCAGCTCATTTACGGACAGCTGGAGAATGTTTTGTACGGCTTTGCTCACCAGAACCACAGCGCTGTCATTTGACGCGACTGTACTTGGAGAAGACACCTGCTTCTTGGCTTCTTCTGGTGACACACAATGATCCTCATCGTCCTCCTCATCACTGAGCTGAACCAAATTCAGCGAGCAAAGCGGCTCGTCTATGTAAGCCTTGTCTTCTGTGGACAGACTTGATCGTGGCTTGCGGAGCCGAGGTGTCCACACATGCTTCACCTTTGCCATGATCTTGCTGATCATTTTCCAGGCTCGGTTGACCATGGCATTAATCCTGCTGGGGGGGGTGATGTGCTGGTTAATGAACTCCTCAGAAATGTCATCGGAGAGAGAGGAGTTTATGCTCTCTGTCACCTCTGTCACGAGGGAATTCATCAGAGCATGGCATTGGACGTCCTTCTCCTCAACATTCATCTCCTGAGCAAAACTCCGACGGAAAGACTTGCCTACGCTCTTGCGAACGTCCTCCTCACTGATCGGCTGTGTGGGCTGTAGACTGGTAACGATTGCATTTGAAATGCATGTCACCAACTCCAAGACCAGCTCCGCCAACAGGACTTTTGTGACATCGTCTGGCGTTCCCCCTTTCAACAGTTCCCATTGGTCTGCTGTGATCCCCTCAAAAAAGGATCTAATCACAGGGCGAAGAGCCTCAGCTGTAACACGTGCCTGCTCCATTGAAGACATTTCTTTTATAATTGTGGTAAAGTTTAAAGTTGTTGTTGTTGTTGTTGTTATACGGAAGTTCAGATAAGTTCTTTACTGTATCCTACTATTTGTGTCTATCTCAGACAAAAAGGTTTATCAATATGCGAAGTGAACTGCTAGTTATTTGAAGTTAAAGTAAATTCTGCATGACACATCAAGCCTTTGTATAGACTTTTGGTCCTATGACATCAAAGACCCAGATGATGTCACATGCCAAGGTTCTACATGTGACATGTGACATCATCTTGCATGTGACAGATGATGTCACATGCAAAGGTTCTGGGCATTGCAAAATTTGATGACATCATCTCTGTCTGTGACATCATCTGTCTGTGACATCATCATTTCTGAAATTCCCGCACTTTTTTTTTACATTAAAATATTGTATCTGAATGCTTAGGGTTTGAATTTAAACTGTCAACTTTTCATAACAATTCATAATTCATGTTCATATATTCATGTTATCAAATAACAACCACATGTTTTGTTTTAAAAAAAATACACAACAGAACATCTACATATTACCATACAGTACAATTATCTGTACTGTGTATTTATATTTATTACTGCAAATAATTAATATTCATTCTTTTTACTGTTATATGAATTAAATAGCCTGTATTTTCTTAGGATTGGCTCTACTAGACCCCCGCAACCCTAAAGAGGAAAAAGCGGGTATAGGAAATGACTGAATGATTTGAATATGTTTGTTTCTACAACTTAACTGAATTTTCCTGGTGAGATCGATAAAGGTGTTTCTATCAATCAATCCAACACATGCAGATGCATCAATTAGGTCATCAGGTATTAGCAGTTTATACTATAAATATATACTATAGCAGAACTATATGAAATATTACCTAGTATTCTAACTGCATTGAGTAGAATAATGCACATTATGTAAAAAAATGTTATGAAATGTAAATTCTAGCAAAAAATAGTTATTAAGCATGTCAAACTAAAACAATACTAAAACAAAGAAAAATAATCTCAATTAAGTATTTACAAAATTACAAACCTATCATACAACAGAAACCCAAGTAAATTGCAATATTTTCACTATGTAACATTAGTGTAGTGCATGTCACTCAGTCTATGTGACACTGATCACAGATAATTGATAAATAGACCAGAAAGTACTGCAGTACTACTTTAACTGTAATACTTTAGTGAAATCCAAGTAGTATGTTCTATTTGAAAATTCCTATTATTTATTCATTTAAATTGGTCAAAAACATACATTAATATAAGAAAAAAAATGAACTAGCAAATTCTTTTTTTCATTTGTTTTAAATATTTTGTGTACATTGAGTTATTAATAGGGGAAAAAACATTTATGTTAATAGGGGCTCTATTTCGTAATTTTTTCTCATTTTAATATTTAAACGTTTGTGGTCAATTTATTGTATAAAAAGTCTGTGGAGTCTGCCTATTCACACTCTTCCCCTGAAAACCCCCCCAAAAAACCCTAACTCACAGCTATCGTTATACTGCTCACACTCAATATGATACAATCTTGACTCACAGTAAAGGCGCCCGTGTAGATTAGATCTCTGTAATCCAAAACAGTATTATTAAACAATATGAAATCAGATTATAATACTGATTTGCTTTACTGAAACCTGGCTGCATCATGAGGAATATGTCGATGTCTGAGTTGATCCAATGTTATATTTAGTAAATGTAAGTCTACAATAAAACTTATTTTTAAGTAGCATGAAACTTAGGACACATTCACAATCATTCAAATTTTTTAAATTGATTAAACATGTTTAAAATATAGCAAGAAAAGCATGATTAATGGACTATTTTAAGTTGGTTAAAATAGCAAACCAACATTTTCCACTTGTATTTTTAAACTTGTCAATACACATCACCAGAAGTTTAAATTAAGCTCTCTGTTAATGAGCTGCTGATTAGTCCCAATATTAAATTGAATCAATAGGCATAATTTGTGTCATCACAGAGTACAACAACAACAATTATATGTAAAAAGTGTAACAGCTTTTCAGAACTTGATTTAATAACTTTCAGCAATACATATATTTGCATTATGACAAAATGTCATTATGTGAGTTTAGGAAAATCAACTCAAACACATATGCAACTAACTACAGTTTGAGATGCACTCACATTAGTATTTATCTTAATATTTATATTAATTTTCAGTAAAATGATCTGTGAAGGGGAATTTTACTGACAATGAAAAATATAGCACCAAAAATAGTAATAATGTACTTCTATTGAACTTCATGCTTTAAGCGTATGTGCTGCTCCTCCTTCTACGTAATATGGTGACGGTATTGCATCATTTCCACTTTCTTGTAGCTTCTGTGTTGTTGTGTGCTGCAGCTTGTCTGCATCGCTGCCTAGTTTTCACTCATTTATCTCATTTCTGAAGCTAATTCGTCATTTCCAAAGGTAATCTATCTAACGTAAGATAATCATACATTCATTTTTTCAAGCACCCCCTGCTGTCTCCTTCTATTAGCATTCCTTCGATAATTTTCCAGTTGCTAATTATTTAGCCCAGCTAACCTAGCTAGCAATGGTTTCTCTCGCTCCCTCTCTTTGTCTGCTTCCTCCTGTACAGGGTGTTAGAATGTCTGGTTACTTCTCTGCCTTTATTAGCGATAATGGTACGTGTATTAACCACCGCAGCAGCCAGAAAGACTGCGTGGCCGTTTAAAGGGGGAATAGACGTCATAATCTGTAGCCCTCGGGTACAAACGCTGTTCATGTATCTAACAGATTTCTCCCACTAAACGAAATACCCACTGAGAAACAAACTCTGGTTATTTGAAGCTCCGTAGTTCGATACGTGAAGCTAGCGACACCAGGTCTGCACAGTTAGCTGTATCCCAGCTAAATCTAATCTGAAATGTTAGCCAAAACTAAAGCTAAATATGATAAAATCTTACTCACACACAGTAAAGGCGCCCATGTAGATTAGATCTCTGTAATCCAAAGCAGTATTATTAAACAATATGAAATCAGATTATAATACTGATTTGCTTTACTGAAACCTGGCTGCATCATGAGGAATATGTCAGCCTGAATGAATCCACTTCTCCCTGCCATATTAATACATATATTTCTCGCGACACCGGTAGATGGGGTGGAGTTACAGCCATTTTCAACTCCAGTTTATTGATCAGCCCTGAACCTAGGTGTAACTTCAAATCCTTTGAAAGCTTCATTCTTAGTTTTTCTAACCCAATTTAAAAAACACTGCACCCAGTCTTATATGTGACCTGTATCATCCCATATTCAGAATTTTTTTCTGAATTCTCAGTTTTGTTTGGGTACTTTTGTTAGTGTTGACAGTTGTCTAAGTTGATCTAATGTTATATTTAGTAACTGTAGGTCTACAATAAAATGTATTTTTAAGTAGCATGAAACTTAGTAATTGTCACATTAGTTCAAATTTTCAAGTTGATTAAACATGATTAAAATATAGCAAGAAAAGCATGATTAATGGACTGTTTTAGGTTGGTTAAAATAGCAAACCAACATTTTCCACTTGTATTTTTAAACTTGTCAATACACATCACCAGAAGTTTAAATTAAGCCCTCTGTTAATGAGCTGCTGATTAGTCACAATATTAAATTGAATCAATAGGCATAATTTGTGTCATCAGAGAGTAAGACAACAACAATTATATGTAAAAAGTGTAACAGCTTTTCAGAACTTGATTTAATAACTTTGAGCAATACATATATTTGCATTATGACAAAATGTCATAATGTGAGTTTAGGAAAATCAACTCAAACACATATGCAACTAACTACAGTTTGAGATGTACTCACATTAGTATTTATCATAATATTTATATTAATTTGCAGTAAAATGATCTGTGAAGGAGAATTTCACTGACAATGAAAAATATAGCACCAAAAATAGTAATAATGTACTTCATTGAACTTCATACTTTAAGTGTATGTGCTGCTCCTCCTTCTACGTAATATGGTGACCGTATTGCATCATTTCCACTTTCTCTTAGCATCAGGGTGCACAGTTAGCTGTATCCCAGCTAAATCTAATCTGAAGTTGTTAGCGAAAACTAAACCTAAATATGATAAAATCGTTATTCACATTGTTTTTATACTTAGTTGGTGTTGACAGTTTTCTAAGTTGATCCAATGTAGTATTTAGTGACTGTAAGTCTACAATACAACTTTTAAGTAGCATTAAACTTACTTATTGTCATCATGAATTCAAATATTTAAATTGAATAAACATGTTTAAAATATAGTGAGAAAAGCATGAATGACATGCTGCCATTATGTCACATTGCATTAATAATATCATCATCCACAAAATGCACATTGGCCAAGAGTTGAACATGTCCACTTATATCAGTAGACTCATTGAGTGGCAATGCAAATCTATTACTGATAGAGATCTTATCCAAAACCACACTTTCAATGTCTGCAGACATTTTATTAATACGTCTGGAAATTGTGTTATTTGAGCAGAACTTTGGCTATTTCTTTATTTTCTTTGTATACAATGGCTTTGTAGGCAGGAAGTATTAGTTGATCTGCCACAGTGTGAGACTATTTTGAATTAGCCACACGTTTAGCGACATGGTAGCTAGCTTTAAGGGCTCTCTCATTTACCTTTGCAGTTTTTCTCACGTAAGTCACCTGTTTCTCTGTGTGTTCACGCAGGCAAATTTAATACTCAACATTTTTATTTTGAAGCGAAGGGTGTTTTGTTTGGGGATGGAGTTTAAGCTTACTTGGGACCATAGCACTGTTGAAGAGCTTTTCACTTGATAGCAAGTAAAACGTTGCTGTTGTCTGTCCGGTAAAAGTAAATCTAAGTGAAAGGTAGCTTTTATTGTATTTCCTCGCGCCAGAAACTTTGAACATCAAAGTAATTTTCAGGATTCAAATTCAGAAGCTAAAACTTCTGAAATATAATCTCAATGCTAATCAGTGCAGTGAATGACTCATAATTTAAGTCAAAGATGCAACAGATTTAAGTCCAGACTGCCAGTCCATAAACACTGATAGAAAGCTGAGAGCGAGTCCCCTCTGTGATGTGATATGATGCATTGTTGAAAATAGGGCTAACTTTATGGCCAATACAGAAAAAGCTAACTGACTGATTGTATGAATGTCTGCTATTATGTCACATTAAATTAATAACATAATAAATGTTGGCAGTATAATTAAATTCATTCAAATTGTCACCAGCAAATAGCAATTTCAATAATATATATTCAAGTTACAAGTCAGGTCTCTACATTTTTTTTAATTCATTAATAAACATTAAAGAATAAATGTTAAAAAAAAAAATGGTCGAGATTCAAATCCAGAAGGTAAAGATTCTTCTGAATTTATCAATAATCTCTATACAAATCTGTGCAGTGAATGACTCATAATTGAAGTCAAAGATGCAGCAGATTTAAGTTCTGCAACATTTTCCGTTGCGAACCGATCAACCTTGGGGTAAGGAAAAAGGAAGGTAGAAGACGGTCAGGCTCACACTGGATCAGGTGCATGGGGACCACACTCCTTGTCCATAGGCGCCAAGGGAGAATCCTGCTACATGGGGTGCCAGAGAAAAACTTCTCTCTGAGTGTTTCTTCCAGCACCCCATGCAGTGCATTGCTCCCTCAGCGACTATCAGATTGAGAATTGTAGACCCCATTATTTTGAGGAACACACTCCACCAACCCATCAACAGGAAGGGAAAATCATGCCACTCTAGATTCTGAAAAAAAAACTTTTCTTTTGAGTTTTCTTTTCAGGCACCCTGTGCAGCACGATTCTCCCTTGCCGTCAATGGACGGGATGCAATATATTCCTGAAGTGAACGACCGGTCCAGTGTGAATAAGGCCTGAAGATAGAAAAGGGTGAAGGTAGAATAGAGTAGAAGGGGATAGAATAGAGAAGAAAGGGATAGAATAGAGAGAGTGAGGGTTAAGTATAGGAGAGTTAAGTGAAACACCTAAAAGGCTTAGCCAAAGCTTTGCCCATAGATGTGAAGAAGCGACGGATGATGTTGCGCTTCTTTGGACGTGGGGTCAGGTGTGCAATAAACGCATCTACGATGTAGTCCTCAATTTCTGCCCTGTCGGATGTTATTGAGAACACCGCCATGTCTGCATTGCTGGAGTGTTTAATCACGTCCTTTACCATCGCCTTGTGGATGGTTTTAAACTGTTTTGCGGTCACAACGTGATTAAATTCCTCGACTGCAGCCTCTGACTTCTGGTAGATACGGTCTGCAAAGGCTTCTGTTGCATTTGCAT
This sequence comes from Eupleurogrammus muticus, assembly GCA_036785175.1. Lineage (NCBI taxonomy): Eukaryota > Metazoa > Chordata > Actinopteri > Scombriformes > Trichiuridae > Eupleurogrammus > Eupleurogrammus muticus. The sequence goes on along the minus strand of JAYKQN010000014.1, from coordinate 10,419,662 downwards.
AGGTCTCAAGGTTAATATAGCTGCTGAAGATGTCAGCAACCACCTTCACGATGAGATGTCTACACAACTTTTTGTTCCTTTCTACCATCTGTGTTCTCTTCTCCATCGCGTCCATCACATCCATCATGTCTGTCGTGTGCTTCGCGACCGTCACATCTGTTGTGTCCATCACGTCCGTCACATCTTTCACATCTGTCACGTCTGTCACGTCTGTCACGTCCGTCACTTCTGTCACGTCAATAACGTCCATCACGTCCGGCAATTCTGTCATGTCCGTCTCATCCATCTTGTCCATCTCAGGCTCGGCCTGTTGGTCCTCCACTGCGTCAGGCCCTGTTATCTGCCTAAGGGCGAACTTCTCAGTGTCCAAAATAGCACTGACGACCTTATCACTCCGGGTTCCAAGCTGTTGCTTGGACCACCAGTTCGTCATGGTAAAAATATTCCGGAGTCTATTGCTGATGTAGGCATACATCTTTGCAGACTTCCGAACTCTTTTTGGTATTTGTGGCTCTGGTGAGGAGTCCTCAGTCAAGATGTTCTCAACCAATAGTGTGAATGCCAGACTGTCCTCGCTGGAAATCGACATAATAACCACTTGATCGTCACACCCCGACAGAATCAGCGCCTCAGCCATCTCTATCAGACAATTCGCTGAATCCTCGCTCAGAACTTTGGTTCTGGGATAGAATTTGGATTTGATCTGCTCCACTAAGCGATAAATGCAAGATTTAACAAACTGGCTGGCAAAAAATGTCTTGATTTTGTGACTCAGCTTGGACTTCTTCTCTTCAACAGGACTCCTGCTGCTTTGACTCTCCACAATAAGCTGATGTGCTATAAGGTCCCCCATAGTCTTGCTATCACTTGAGGCCCCTGATTGATATTGAGCATATTCAGACTCCACAATATTCTCTAAAAGTGGTTCTGTCAGCTCATTTACGGACAGCTGAAGAATGTTTTGTACGGCTTTGCTCACCAGAACCACAGCGCTGTCATCTGACGAGACTTTACTCGGAGAAGACACCTGCTTCTTGGCTTCCTCTGGTGACACACAATGATCCTCATCGTCCTCCTCATCACTGAGCTGAACCAAATTCAGCGAGCAAAGCGGCTCGTCTATGTAAGCCTTGTCTTCTGTGGACAGACTTGATCGTGGTTTGCGGAGCCGAGGTGTCCACACATGCTTCACCTTTGCCATGATCTTGCTGATCATTTTGCAGACTCTGTTGACCATGGCATTAATCCTGCTGGGGGGGGTGATGTGCTGGTTAATGAACTCCTCAGAAATGTCATCGGAGAGAGAGGAGTTTATGCTGTCTGTCACCTCTGTCACGAGGGAATTCATCAGAGCACGGCATTGGACGTCCTTCTCCTCAACATTCATCTCCTGAGCGAAACTCCGACGGAAAGACTTGCCTACGCTCTCGCGAACGTCCTCCTCACTGATCGGCTGTGTGGGCTGTAGATTGGTCACGATTGCATTTGAAATGCATGTCACCAACTCCAAGACCAGCTCTGCCAACAGGATCTTTGTGACGTCGTCTGGCGTTCCCCCTTTCAACAGTTTCCATTGGTCTGCTGTGATCCCCTCAAAAAATGATCTAATCACAGGGCGAAGCGCCTCAGCTGTAACGTGTGCCTGCTCCATTGAAGACATTTCTTTTTTAATTGTGGTAAAGTTTAAAGTGGTTGTTGTTGTTGTTATACGTAAGTTCAGATAAGTTCTTTACTGTATCCTACTGTTTGTGTCTATCTCAGACAAAAAAGGTTTATCAATATGCGAAGTGAACTGCTAGTTATTTGAAGTTAATGTGATTTCTGCATGACACGTCAAGCCTTTGTAAAGAGTTTTGGTCCTATGACATCAAAGACCCAGATGATGTCACATGCAAAGGTTCTGGGCATTGAAAAATTTGATGACATCATCTCTGTGACATCATCACTGTCTGTGACGTCATCACTGTCAGTGACATCAACATTGTTGGTGACATCATCTCTGTCTGTGACATCATCATCATTTCTTGAATTCCTGCACTTTTTTTTTCTGAATTCCTGCACTTTTTTTTTATTTTTTATTTTTTACAAAATATTGTATCTGAGGCTTTGAATTAAAATTGTCAATAATTTTTACATAAAAATTCGTAATTCATACAGAACAATTATCTGTACTGTTTATTTGTATTTATTACTGCAAATCACACATACTTATTTTTTTTACTGTTATATAAATTTAGTAGCCTGTTTGTTAGGGTTGGCTCCTCCAAAATGTTGGTATAGAAAATGACTGAATGACTGATTTGAGTGTGTTTGTGTTTCTACAACTTTTTCCCTGCTGGTATCAATAACGTTGTTTCTGTCAATCAATCAATCAATCAATTAATCAATCCAACACATGCAGATGCATCAATTAGGTCTTTAGGTATTAGCAGTTTATACTATAAATATACACTATAACAGATCTATATAAAAATATTAACTAATATTATAATGCACATTATGTACAAAAAAATTGTGAAATGTAAATTCTAGTATAAATCGGTAAAGAAAAAAAGTCTTTTTGAACTTTACCAAAGATAATCTCAATTGAAAGTTCACAAAATTACAAACCTATCATACAACAGAAACCCAAGTAAATTGCAATATTTTCACTATGTAACATTAGTGTAGTGCATCACTCAGTCTGTGTTACACTGATCACAGATAATTGATAGATAGACCAGAAAGTATGGCAGTACTACTTTAACCACTGTAATACTTTAATCCAAGTAGTATTTTATATTTGAAAATACCTGTTAATTATGCTTTTAAATTGGTCAAAAAACATACATTATTATAAGTAGAAAAGTAGTGTTTTTAATTAGTATAATTATTTTGTTATTTGTTGTTATTAGGGGCTCTATTTTGTTTCTCTCTCTATTTTTCCTAGTTTAATAATGACATTTTTGAGGTCTTATTATTAAAAATATGTGCTTTTATAGTTCCCAGTTAGACCTGTAGCAGCAATGGAGTCTGCCTTCACACACTCTCATGCTGAACAACCCAGAAAAACCCTAACTCACAGCTACAGGGATCCAGATATGGTCAGTCAGACATTATCTATTCCCAGTTATTCCTCACCAGGGTCACAGGGGTCTGCTGGAGCCAATCCCAGCACATTAAAGGTGAGAGGCAGGGACTGTGGGAGGAAGCCCATGCAAACTCCAAGGAGAAAAGTCCCCGTCAAGGACTTGACCTCGTGACAGCGCTAATCACTGTTCACTGTGTCACTCTAGGTATAGTTAGTATTACTATTATTATTATTATTATTAGACTATTATATTTTTTATTTCTAAAACAAAACAATATTTAAATACATTTTTCAGGCACTGCCATTGAAAAATATAGCACCAAAATAGTAATAATGTACTTCTACTGAAATTCATATTTTAAGCATATGTGCACCTTTCACTGTTTATTGATAGTTTTCATGTGATTTTAGGAAAATCAACTCAACCACTGTAACTACCTACAGTTTGAGATGTACTCTCATTAGTATTTATCATATGCAGTTGTATAAATTTTCCAATCTTAATATTCATATTAATATGCAGTAAAATTAGCTGTGAAGGATAATTTCTTCTTCTGCCTATGATCGTGAGGTTAACATGCATTAATGAGAGATTAATAACTTAATAACTGTGACTTGACAGCATGTCATATCAATGCCATAATTGCTTCTACGTTTTGCCACTTTCTTTTTTTCTACATCATGATTCTGCTGCTGTCCCTACACACTTGAAGTGGAGTATTGCCAGATATTCTGAATGAGGCTGATTTCCTGTGAGAGGACTTTTCAAACAGGAACAGCTTTGGGAATCGATCCATTCAGATTCCCGGAAGGCGAAAGCACTCCAGCTCTCAGAGCCGTGATGTTTCACGAAAGCGGCTGTGCTCCGGAGTCGGTCCAGTGCTGTAAGGTTGGAGTGGCTTCTTTGATCGAAAGGCCGTGCCACAGCAGTCCTATAATTCAAGCATGTGCTTCCTTTCATCTCAAGACACAGAATCAGGTAGATGGCTTTGACTTTCTAGTCAAGCAGTGATTCATTTTTACATCACACTTCCTGAAAGGCCTCAATACCAAGTTGTGTTTTGGCAGCATTGACAGAGAGGAGCAGATTGGATAGTTCGATGACACTTTAATGTGCCATCACTCACTGATATGTTACATCACCAAACAAATTAGTCTCCTGAGGGCCGGAGCTGCTGCCTTTTCTTTCACTTTCTCGCTCTTATTCAAGGAGCCTGATTTTTTTTTTATTTCCCAGTTTAATATTTCTTGTGGGTTTTTTTTAAACAGCATGTTTTCATGGTCTAAATGCACTTAGTTAGACCTGTAGCAGCAATGCAGTCTGCTTTCTGACTCACTCTGAAGAAACATTTTCATTATGTGGCCCGTTTAACAACAGCAAACTGTTTAAGGACGGTTCAGGAGCAGAAGGGTGCCCAAAAGAACATTCTTTACTTTACTAATTATTTATGAGTGGTATCATTACAAAACCTGAGATTTATAGGGTTTCGATTGTGAAAATTAATGCACATTTGTTAGTTATGATCAGGAATGAAGTTGGTTGAAAGCTTTAACCACAAAAAGTGATACAGATAACATGAATATACAGTGGCTTGCAAAAGTATTTTGAATTTTTTGACCTTTGCCACATTTCAGGCTTCAATCATAAAGAAATAGAATTTAATTTTTTTGTGATGAATCAACACCAAGTGGGACACAATCAAAGTTATTAAAAAACTTTTTTAAGAAATATATATATAAATATATATATATATATTTTTATCATATTAATTTGGTAAGATTAAGTAACTAATGATGCAAAAAATATAGTAGAGCTGAAAGTGCAATTAGAAGTATAAAATTGACACATTACAAATGACTGTATGAAGTATCTCAAAATTGTACTTCAGTACAGTACTTGGGTAATGTACATAGTTACCCTTCACTACTTCAAATATTTTAACATCAGAGACTCAATCATTGGAATTTCCTTTAAAGCCATCAATATATCAGAACTTCAGACCCTCTGAATAGAGGTGATATAATACATTTTAGAGCTCATCAATTGTAACGCTGCAAAAGATGAAAATATTAAACCACTTCATACCGATGTGAGTACTGTAAAAGTCCTGGACTCTCTCCTCGCAAATCACAGCAGCTCCAGCTGAAGTCATAATGAGATTGAACATTAGGGGGCAGTGCTCCATTAAAGAATTGAAGTACTTGGACAAATGTAGAAAGCGTGTTGTCTAAAAATGCTAATACTAAGTCCTGGTTTCAGTTTTTTATATATATTATAACTGCATTATTAACTGCATATAAATATTTATGTATCATATATTTATTACATATATATTTTTTCAGTTTTTTATAGTTATTTTAAAAGATTCACCAGAAAACAGTCATAGTGAAAAATCATAAAACTATACAAAATACACAATATACCTAAAAATACTCAATTACAAGTAAAGGTCCTTAATTGAAAATGTTACTTAAGTAAAAGTAGTACAAGTATTATTAGCCAAATGTGCTAACAGTATCTTATTATGCAGACTGTGTTATATTAGTATAGCATATTATACTTAATATGTTAATCAATATGAAGCTATAAGCTAAAGTACTACATTATATTAATTGTTTCATATGTTTAAAGAAAAAAGTTGAGTGGAGTGAAGTATATAGTAGCATCACATGGTTCCTCAGACTATTCTTAAGTACAGCACTCAAGTAAAGGAACTGAGCTATTCCTACCTCAGTATGTGTAACTGTTTCTTAATTCTGAAAATATTTTCATCAGAAGACTGTACCTCGATTATTAATAATCACAACAAGATGAATAAGTAAGATAGTTTTCTAATATGACACTGATGGAAAAAAGCTGTTAATTTTTTGTATTCTATTAACTAATATATATATTGTGTAATTATTATATAGTCTGCTGTTTTTTTTGTTTTAATTATGTCATGTTAGCTGTGCAGCAGACGTCCTCAGCTGTGACCCTGTTCATTCACTTCCTTCTGTAATCTGATGTCTAATTGGCTAAGCAGCTGACGCTGAGACCAGGAATAGGACTGCAGCCCATACACAAAGAGACATGCGTGTGTGTGTGTGTGTGAGTGTGTCTTTGTCTATGTGTGTGTGTGTGTCTTTGTCTATGTGTGTGTGTGTCTTTGTGTGTGTGTGTGTGTGTGTGTGTGTGTGTGTGTGTGTGTGTGTGTGTGTGTGTGTGTGTGTGTTTAACCCATACCCCTAAAGGTAAACCTTAGACAGACTGTTCAGTGTTACCATGTTAAAGGCAATATTATACCCTGACAGATTTACCTCCATATTTTACTCACACACTGCTTCAGTTTAGCAAGAACGTATCAATGGTGTTGAAATAGAGACTTTAAACAGTGTGATTTTTTATTAAATTAACATTAAAACAACTCAACTCAACCAAGTAACTTCCTGTGTGACTCAATCTGAAACCAGGAATCTCACAGGCTCTTGAACAAGACAGCACAGGGTTAAGAAATTATTTCTCATGAGCCAAAATTAAATAAATGAGGCTGTGTCTGGGGAAAGTTTTTCATTTTACATAAGCTGTCTGACTGTGTGTTGGCATTATATTCCACCTCAGGTTAGCCTACATTTAAAATCAGGTGTTATATACAGAGAAATATTTTGACTGAAGTGAGGTAGACTTTATCCTTTAGACATAACATAGAGACCATACTGCAGAGCACTGTTCACACACTCTGTACTAGGGACGTCCTGAGCATCCCTGCTTTTTAATTTTGCATTTAATAAGACACAGACAGCGTGTTTGCTCACCGTCCGAAACACATTCGTGCAGATTTAATCTGCTCCTGTGAATCTCGCAGCTCAGACGGGGAGCTCAGGCATTTGGCACTCGGGCTTTTTGGCTCGGCTGACCCTGAGGTGACAAGAGCGAACGGATATTCTTCAGACCGAATGAGTCAATCTGCATACGGCTCATCGTAATAATTTTAGAATATGCTGGACGTGCAAAAGTGGACAGTTGGTGGTGGAAAGTTAACAAGTGCGTTTACAATACAATATTGCACTTAAGCAGAGGTATGAGGTATTTTTACTTCACTTATGTATTTACATGTGATGCTACTTCATAATATTTACATATTACATACTATTCCTACTGTTAATATAAATATAACATACAAAATATATAGAAATATAATATAAATATTAATATATACATTATAGATATTATTACTATTCAAACAGTTTCTTTTTTTTAAATGTGATAAACACTTTAAGGAAAAGGATAAATATAAAATGTATTAAAAAAAAAGAAATCAAATAGTTGATTAATCAATCAGTCTATTAGTCGGTTTTTGATGCAGTATACCTGCTAAATTAGTTAAATTCCAAAAAATTTAAATCTAAAAATTATAAAAGAGCCCCATCTGCATCGATCATCTGGAAAAGTAACATTTTTATTTTTCAAAGGATTCACCTCATCAGTTATACCAAAATGATTTGATGATAAAGACTATTAGTCAACTAAGCATTTCTTCATTGGAGGACGGCCCTACTACACTTTTATAAATATACTATATGTGTATACTAATCTACTCAGAGTAGCCTATTTAGAATTAAATTCACATTTCTGAGCTACAACAGTTTTGTGTGCTTGTTTAAAACAAATAGGTACTTTTTTTCCAGGACATTTTGCTGATAATAATTTAGGCACATTTTCAAATAAGGACTTGACCTATTACTTTTAGACCACAGTATCAGTTTCACTCAAATTGGGTGTGGTTGAAATGTAATAACAAATAGGGAAGTAGTTTTTTTATTGCAGGGAAATACATATTCATATTCACAGCAGGATTACAGTGGTTGCACAGAAACTTTGATCCATCAGCGTTGCTGGCGTGCGCTTCGGACTGCGCATGCGCAGCGGGACGGCTTAGTCTGGGGTCTCGGCGCGTGTCCGGTCAGCTCGAGCGCTGGCTCCAATATTCCGGGAAACGTTTTGAATTAGGACGTTCAAATCATTTGTGCGAAACTTTTCCGACCGAGCTGAGGGAGAAGTTTTGTTTTTTTTGACCGTCCGACAGACTGGAGGCGCTGGCGGACACGGACCCGGACCGCAACAGGTCCGAGAGTCCCGGGGACTTCATTTAGAGTTCGGCGGGTTTAGAACAGAATACTGGATCTTATCATGACATGTGGGGAAGAAGTCGCGATATTCCGGACGCATTTCGAGAGGCAACGTAACAGATAATCCAGTAAAAAAACATATTCAATCTATTTACAAGAACTGAGGAATATCCACATTGAGGCAAATGGCGGATGAATGTGAACAGTCCTGTGCGTCAGAATTTATTAAAGGTGAGTTACACGTTGTATGGATCTGTAAATCATTTTACATAGAATTGTGTGACTAAACATAATTTATAACGGTGCATTTCTGTTGTTGTAAACCTCATTATTTAATGTAAAATGAGTCTATTCATAGTAGATGATTATTTTTTTGGATTTTATTTATACTGTCGACTTATTTATTATTGGTCGATTAGTTGTTTGGTACATACGATTGTGTAAAATCAATCAATGTTTCCCAAAGCTAAAGGTGCAACTTAAAATGTCTTTTTTTTGTCCAGAACAACAGTCCACAACCCAAAGATCATTGTTTATTATTATAGAAAACCAAAGAAAGCAGAAAATAATCAGATTTGGGAAATTAGATTGTTTTCTTCCTAAAAATGACTTAAATCGATTAATCGTTTATCAAATTAGTAGGCAGTTAATGTGATAGTTGGCAACTTATTGATTAATCAACCAATCGTTGCAGCGCTAGTGAATGACTGACTTATAATCAACCTGTTTGATGGCAGCCATAAATAAAGTAGGTTAGCACTACACTGTTGGCAATGACACTAATTAAGGTTAATTAAGGTTCCATTTAGTGCCACTATTTTCTGTGAGCAGTAGCAGCTGCTGACTCTGTTTGACCTGAATGGAACCTTGGCTGCTAGTTCATGTCACTGTGGTTGCTGTGAAAAGGGTCTATACTAGGATGCAAAGATAAACTGTTGAGTGCCATAATATAGATGTTCATAGTGATAATATTGAAATATTACATTGACGTGAAGAGCCAATAAACATGCTTTTAAAACCATAAAACACCATATGGCAGAGCTTTCAGCTTTTATACTAGCACATGTTTATTTATAAGACTATAATGTAGATATTGACATATATTAGTATATAGATAATTTTTTAAATGTTTGTATAATACTTATGAATGACGTAAAGTTTTACCAGAAATTGAATTCAAATATTTCACAGATTTATAAATTATAAGTTTGCGATACAGATATAAGCCATTAATAAGAATAACATTTCGGTTGCCAGGTTGTGATTTTAATATCTGTTCTGAATTTTTAAAGGGCCATCATATCTTATAAATTATAATCAATCCATTTTTTAACACATTTCAGTTATAAAAGGTATCAAGTTGTTCCCAATAAAGGCCTACTAATTAAGCAAGTGACTCAAAAGTGACCGGTGGTCTAATCAAGTATATTTATACATATATTTGATTTAATGTTATATTTGATTAAGGTAAATGCACATTTGATGTGCATTTATCTGAATGGTTTAACAGACACTCAGTTCTATCACCAAACAGAACAGAATCTGGGCCTAGACTCATTTATGTATATAAAGTGTTTAACAACAGTACTCTTCATGTTAAATTGCACAAAATAAGCAGCAACAATCATTCAGGCTTCACGTATGTTTTCCGTTCATACATCTTGTTTTGTAATTTTGCTGTTACTGAATGGAACTTGCTACAGGATTTTAACATTGAATGAAGTATTTTTTAAATTGTAGTCTTGCGAGTGGTGTTTTTATAACTGTTGATTTAGGTATTAGGTTTCAGTATCGTCAGGATTAAGTTGTATTAATCGGTTAAGTAACAAGAACAAGTGTGTGTGGTTTAAGGTAAGGAGCTTTGAGCTCCTGTTTTCAGAACATTGAACTTCAGTAAGGGTCAGACAACTTCCTGTTACTCATGTGGAATATCATTCTTTAAAATGTACAGTGTGTGTTGGAGATCTAAAGGGGTTTCAATGGTAGACACAGTTTTACAGTCAGAAATCAAAGCATCACCCATCAATAATAGTGTCTGTGTGTGTGTGTGTGTGTGTGTGTGTGTGTGTCACAGACCGGCTGTACTTTGCCACTCTGCGCCTCAAACCTCGGAACACAGCCAACACACACTTCTTCAGCACAGATGAGGAGTTCATATACGAGAGGTGAGTTCCTGCTGGATCACCAGTGGTTCTGAAGGAACGAAGACAAACAAATTAAAGACATTACTTTTTTTTTTTTATTTCAGATGCACTTTAAATCTTTTCTGTTAAACTTAATGAAGGTATTCTTCATTGTAAGTTGGTTTATATTTCTTTCTTTTTTATTCTCTTCTACGTTAATAGGGATACAGTGTTATGCAGGTACTTATAACAATTATATAGACAAATTATACTATTTATAGTCGCGCGGGGGGAGTCGAGATGTTGATTGATTGACTTAAATGGTCAATGAAAGGTTGAAGCATATCAGACCTGACTACGACATTCACAACATTCCGACAAGAGGTCCGTTGATAATCCAGATTTATGTAATTGTTGTAGAGAACCATTAAAAATCTAGAAAAATGAAAAAAAAAATAACACTACTACCCATTATCCCTCGACAGTTCACACACCTGATGTTATTTTGTCCCGAAATAGACAAGGTTAAACAGAATCAAGAGATGTTTTCTTTTGAAAAGTTGTTTTTCAAGTGTTTGTTGCCATATGGCAACACCATACCAGATTAAAAAATAATGAAAACAATGAAAAGATTGTTTAAACAATAACAATAACAGTGTTATAACTTTGTAGTAAGATTGTAAAATTATAATAATTATAATGAATTCCAATGTGGGAAGGACTCAGAAAGTTACTATAGTGATTGCTAATAATCTCACTACAACAGTCATTCAAATGTATATCTGTCAAATTGTTGGATCTGAAAACGTGACAATAATATTCTACAACATGGGCCTATAACTAAACACAATGCTAATAACATGCCAGGCCAGCAATTCTGTGGTGGTGCAATGTTATCAATGTGTCAATACGTGTTCTGCTATGGCTATAAATAAAAAATAAAGACAATTAGAGTTATGATCAGATTAAAAAAACAATAAAATATGTGTAATGTATGAGAAAGATGAGAGAAGGAAGCTTATGAATATGGAATATGGATCTTTTGTGTAGCCTGTATTAACAGCCAGTTATTTCCTTCCTCTGCTTGGACCATTTTTCTCATCTTTCTTTTGCCAGCGTTAATTTAATCTGTCACAGCCGTCATTTGCAACGTGCAAATTCATCTACGCAGCCCAACAGACAGATCGCGATGCATATCCAGACAGTCATTGGAGCCGCTTAGCTTTTGTAAATTGCAAGCGGGGTGTCACATACGAAGACGCTAACTGTACATCTGGGGAGGTTGGAGGACACACGGGATGCTGCATTCTGTAGAGGAGTTGACCATCTGCTAAATTAGGTCATTGTATAAGAACATTTATTCATCAAAATCTGAGACTGCAAAGTGTCATACATGCCATGAATACACACACTTTTATTCTAATGATTTGAATGGGTAAAATTAAACAGAGGTTAAAGGTGTTTTTCAGAAGGGATTTAAAAGAAGATACTGATGCTAAGAAAGTCAGATTAATTTATATATGTAGTATAGCTGCAACAAGTCAATTCTTATTATTTTTTGCAAACTATTACATTGAAATCCAACTATATTGATAATCGGTCATTTAAAAGATTCTCTGCTTCCAGCTTCTCAAATATGATTATTTTCTCTTTTTTAGACTTCTATGATAGTAAAGTGATGATCGTTGGGTTGTGGACTGTTGGTTTGGATAAAAAAAAACTTTTATGTTGCATCTTTAGCAACTAATCAATTAATCGCTTTCAATAATCGATAGATTAATTGTCTAACAAAATATTTGCTAGTTGCTGATGTAACATACAACGTATGACAGACATAAATTCAACATGAGCAAATAAAATAAAAGTATAAACAAATATAAGGATAAAATGTATTTAAATTAAATGTAAATTAAACATATGAGACAATGCATTTTAAAGAAGTTTTTTTTTAAAGGAAATAATGATAATAATATTGATACTGCACTACCTGTTGACCAGATAAAAGATGGTAAAAAATAGCCTGTAGGATGATAGTGGCTGATGGCTCCATAAGCTGATTTAGAATGAATTCTTGGTGTAGTGGCGAGACCTTTACTGGATCATGTCAGGGTGCGTCCGATGTGGATTTAGAGATCTCCTGCCCGATGACGTCAGACTGCGTGTCGGGCCGACCAGGAGATGATTAACCCTGATCAAATCATATTCAGGAGGACTTACCTTATCACGCTAGTGTCCACAGCAGCGGGAAATAGATTATGTAATATAACGCACTCATCTACAGCAGACAGGCTCCTATTTCCCTTCTTTCTACCAATGCACTTTTTTCATCACAGCCTTAGTAATTGACTTCAATACCATGCTGTTTATTTTACTTATTTAAGACAGGGAAGTCAAACTCTATTTAATTTGTGGGCCAAATACATTTCAATTTAATACTAATTTTTGGTGAAATAGTGAGTGGAATTATCTTTAATATCAGATAATTTGACTCAAGTATTAAATCAAGTGAAGTTAGACTTTTTGTTTTACATAAGATTAAATAGTTTGAATTTTTTATCTTAATGTTTTTATTTTATTTTATTTCACATTTCAAACTATTCATCTCTTATAAAATCTCAAAATAAGCAAAAAAAATAATCCATTTAAAGATAATTCTACTCAATATTAGATTAATTGTATTAATTTTATATTGTGGGAGAGTTTCACATGAATACAGAATACACACTTGCGATACACACTTGTTGAACATCATACAGACAGGTGACATATACAAGGTCAAGCCTGACTTAAAGACGGACCATCGTGGCTTCACAGTCACCGGCTGACGGGAGATGTCGGTCACATCAAGGCCAAGGTAACCAGCCCGGTCATGGTTGACCTCTCACCTCTCATCCTACTTTTTTCAGTCTGTGAATTTCCCCCTTTAATCTGGTCGTTTGCATGGCGGCCTGTAGGTGAGGGATATTGATCGCCGCGCACGATGCCAGTGGTGATGAGATGTAGGTCAAGATGAGATCAGTGGCTGTGCCATCATAACGGGAAGGGATTTAGGGCGAAGTAAGGATGACGCCGGTCGGTCGGATCATTCCAATCTACCATTAGCAGGTCGTGGTTGACATGGCGTTCCACCAAAATGACAACATTGATAAATCATTTTGCCATCAAAAAGTTAGCAAAATACTACACGCTATTAATTCCTTATAGTATAATAATCAGGTGTATTACATTTTTTTTACAATTGGTAACACACTAAATGACACTACATGCACCTTTTTTTTAAAACAATGGAAGATGTTATAACAAATTTTTCTGCACATCTTTGCATTTTTTTCTGTTTTTTGGGGCATTTTTTTCTGTTTACGCCAGTGTATCTGCTGTGCATAGGTTGCACTGACTAAAGATAACAATGCTTTTCCTTATGTAGTTGGTTAGATTGAAATCTGATAATATGAATAAAGTGTATCCCTTTAGTTGCAAAAGTTTGGTTTTGATAATGCTATATGTAGTTTCGGTTGGTTGCAGTACTTCATATTACAGCATATATGAGTTATTTGGCAGTTTCGATGTGTAGTTTTGTGAATTATGATAAAATCAAACCTAGTTTGCAAATTTGTGTTTGTGTCCATTTGGTCACAGTAATAGCTGTGTGTGTGTGTGTGTGTGTGTGTGTGTGTGTGTGTGTGTTTGCAGTTTCTACGCTGACTTTGGGCCTCTCAACCTGGCCATGCTGTACAAATACTGCATCAAACTCAACAAGAAGCTCAAGGTAACACCGACCTCAGCTCTTCTTCACTCTCCTGTAGGGCGTTTAAATCCGGGATCGCTGACTTTTTTTTCTCCATCTCTTCAGTCCTTCACGACGTCTAGAAAGAAACTGGTCCACTACACCAGTTACGACCAGAAGAATAGAGCCAACGCTGCTGTTCTCATCGGTGCCTACGCTGTGAGTACCTCTTTATATCTCTATCTATCTTTCTTTTCATCTGTACATTACTGATAAACCTGGATAATATGTTTCCTATAGGTCATATATTTGAAAAGAAGCCCAGAGGAAGCCTACAGGACTCTGATCTCAGGAAACAACACAAGCTACCTGTCTTTCAGGTAGGCCTAAAATATTTTTGTATTGAACCAAACCGGACCTGCAGAGTTCAAAAGTTCTTGTATTTGAAGATGTGATGTCATTAGCAACATATTTTTTGTGGTTTTTACGAAATAAAAATCAGTTCGACAGAGTTTAACATCTTCTCTCAAAAGCACGGTTCATTTTGTGTCTGTCTCGCTAATATTATTGAGCCTCTTCTCTGATTGGCTGATTCAGTTTCCTGGGAATGGGCTGTGACCGCATAGCGGTGACATCACAGCTTCACAGAAGTGCCGACGGCTGGTTTTAAAGTGCAGTTCCTGAATGCAGGCCGTGTATTTCTTGTCTTGGGCGTGTGTGTGTGTGTGTGTGTGTGTGTGTGACATAGGGATGCAGCAGCAGGAGAGAGCTCCTTCAGCCTCACCATCCTTGATTGTCTACAAGGGATACGCAAGGTAGTTAGTAGAAGGAGTAGAAGAAGTAAAGTAGTCATTTACGAGAACCATAGTAGCTAGTTATTTAAATAATAATAATAAATAAATATACATTTCATGGGCATCAGCCAGGAGACCTGCTGTAGTTCCATATTATAATGTTTACATTTTTTTGCTCATTTTAAGAAATTGTTAACCTTTTGTTGCTATAGAGTGCTTTACAAATAAAGTGTATCATTATTATTATTAACATTATTTTTATTATAATCTCATATGTTATGTGTATATATTATGAGGGAGTACTTTAATCTATCCAAAGTATCTAAAATTGGCTCCATAAATAATATAAAAAGTAATAATAAAGGAGCTGCACACTGGTATTTTTACTTTTTACATTTGCTGGTAATACTCCTGTACTTTTACTTATGTTACATTAGGATTTCATTAGGATTTTACCTGGAGTATTTTTACACTACAGTGCTGTCAGTAACCTTGTTCAGTCAGTAAAATGACAGCATCTGTTACAGAGGAGAAACAGCAGCTGGACAGAGGTTTTCATCCCGGTGATGTTAATCCTTTATTCCTATGATGAAAGTTTACAGAGGTCATGGCTTTAACTCACGATGTCGTGTCCTCTCTCTCTCTCCAGGCTCTGCAGTATGGTTTCCTGGACTTTGAATGCTTCGATGTTGAGGAGTATGAACATTACGAGGTGACGTCAACTCACACACATCTGCACCTGCAGGAGGATTATAAACGTAACAGGAGAGAGGAGATGAAAAAGATCCCACCTGGCAGCCGCCTGCTTAGGATGCATACCGCAAAATAGAAAACGCTTTTGGACTTTCTATTTCATGCCATTTATTTTTTAGCTTTATTTACCTTAAGATAACGATTTTACATCAAAATACTATAATATTATATTGTGTTAAATTTGCACTTTGTGTGAAAGGTGCTTAACATTATGATGCAGTAGTTTCATTGTGAATGAAATTAGCTTAATTGATTATATTGACACTATAATATTATAACCTGCATAATAAGTACTTTTCCATTTTATATTTAAAGTTAATATTGCTGATCACACAGGAGTTTCACTTGGCATTTAGTATATTTATAATATTACTGTTTACTTTTTATGGAGGACTATAGAAAACAAGTAGACCAGAAAAAAAATAGATATGAGCAATTGGAACAAATACATTTTCTTTCTTTTACTTAAATAAAGCATCAGAACATTCCTTTCACCTGGATTTGAAGGGAGATTTTTTGGATCTGTTACACCAGGGGGCGCACACACCTCTTCTTAAAATGAACCTTAAGCTTTCATTCACTTGCAATAATAAACTCATAGTACACATTTGAGTTATATTCTGTTGTTTTTAAAACCTTTGCAAGCCATTGTATAATCTCTGTCCCATGCTGAGTTCTTCTTCTTCTTCTCTGTGGTTTTAGAGAGTAGAAAACGGAGATATGAACTGGATCATTCCTGGGAAAATTCTGGCGTTCAGCAGCCCTCATCCACGCAGCAAAATAGAGAACGGTGAGTCACGCATACACTCTAGTCAGGTGAAGTACCTAGGTTTTTTTTTAATAATCTTTAAATATTCTCATTTGAAGTTCATCATTTTGAATGGAAACTTCTTGCCTGATTCGCTGAGAAATCCCACTCTTGGTCTCGCTCTTCCAGGTTATCCTCTTCACGCACCTGAGGCCTACTTTCCGTTCTTTTGCCAAAACTACGTCACGGCCGTGGTTCGTTTGAACAGGAAGTTGTATGAGGGCAAGCGCTTCGAGGACGGAGGGTTCGAGCACCACGACCTCTTCTTCCAGGACGGCACCACGCCCTCCGACCTCATCATCAGACGCTTCCTGCACGTGTGCGAGAGCGCGGACGGAGCTGTGGCGGTGCACTGTAAAGGTGAGATTATTGGCATTATTTCTAACTTTCATGTAAAACAGAAAAATGTCTGGGTGACCACAAACATTTGAACAGATGTGTAAAGAGTAAACCTTTAATTCAACGTATTATTTCAGCTGGCCTGGGCCGCACCGGCACTCTGATTGGCTGCTACATGATGAAGCACTACCGCTTCACTGCGGCTGAGGCCATCGCCTGGATCAGAATCTGCAGGCCCGGATCCATCATCGGGCCCCAGCAGAACTTCCTAGAAGAGTGAGTCTCAGTTTCAGATCGGCCTTAGCTGGTGCATTGATCTTCTAACACATAATATATATCTCATTTATCCAGCTTCATTGTTGTCTAAATATTTACATATAATGAAGTAATAAAAATAAGAATAAACTCAGCCCCAAACAGCTGCCAAAAAATACTCATTAGATTAATCTATATGGATGTGTTCATCACATGCATCATCTTCTTGTTTAAATCTGCAAATCTTGAATTGACTGATAAACTGAATGAATTTACACAAAATCAATATTGAGCTCTGAACACGAACGTGTGACCTTCACTGTTCAGACGCCTGGAACATTCATCTGAGCAGAAGGAGAGGAACAGATATGAAATAACCAGGGAATGACGGATTTCACCCATAATCCAGCTACACTTAAAGTTTAAACCAAACTAAACTGTCCTTCGCAGTCACTTCCTACAATGTGGAGTTCCACAGAGAGTTTCATATATGAAATTAAAGGGTGCTTTGTTATTTATAACTTGTTTAAATGTATTGATTTCTGTTATTTATATTCTAACTGGTGCTGCATTTTCTCATTTCCATTTATGAGTTTATGAGATACAATAGTATAGTACAATAGCAATACAGCATAGCAGCACTAATCTGAGCATGTGTGTGTGTATGTGTGTGTGTGTGTGTAGGAAACAACACAGTTTGTGGGTCCAGGGCGACGTCCACCGCTCCAAACAGAAACTGGCTCAGCAGCGGCAGACTCGGCGGCAGCAGCTGCAGCAGCAACATCTGCAGCAGCAGCAGCAACATCTGCAGCAGCAGCAACATCTGCAGCAGTTGCCTCACAGCTCAGACGCGGCAGGCGAGAATCAAGAAGCCATGTCCCGCCTCCTGTCCAGCATGGATGACCTGTCAATCAACACCACCCTCTACAAATCTTACAGCCTGGATGAGGTGAAGGTTACATTATTTAAGACATTGGCTGAGTATTCATCATTTGATCTCACCGATGGCATCAGATTTTCTTAAAGTAACGTTTAGATTAGAATCGCTTTAATTATGCTATGTTGAAGAAAATGGTTGTTAAATGGAATCAGTGTCTCAACATGCTGATAGAAATCTCTTTCTGTGTGCAAACGTTAGAATAACTGCAGGGAAACTGGTTTAACTCAGGGAGATCAACTGAGAGCACTGAAGGGAAAAAGGACCCCGAGATCTGCCTCGTCCTCCTCAAGGTGTGTGATCATGTGTCTGTGTGTATTTTTTTTTGTTAAAATATGATAGTGTGACAGTGCATTAGCTAAAATAAGTCTCCATTGCAAATCAAAGTTACTGTGGGTCTTTTTACTCACAAGCCAAAGGTTTGTCTCATATAGAACTGTGTGTTAAGTGTGAATTTAATTGTGGATTCCCATTAATTGTTATTTAATTATGAAGATGAACTGTTGTGCCTGTATTATAAAGTGTCTCCCATACAAACATATTTGATTATCTGTTGATGCTTTTGTGTTTTCTGCATCAGGTTAAACTTGTCAAAGGCCTCTCACTGCTCCATCCTCCCACCCCCTAAGTCCTCCCGAGCCCCGCTCTCCTTGTCCTCTTCCTCCTCCTTGTCCAAGAAGCTGGTTCGAAGCTCCTCCTCCTCCGCCATCCAGATCAGGAGGTGAGACTCGAATGTATCGAAACCTCTTCCGTATTTTTCAGATCCCTGAAAATCAGTGAAGTTAGTGGCTGGACCTTGACGTTACATTATATCTCATGTCAGGAATTGCATCATTTTAATCAAATCACTTTTGAACAAACGCATCAATTGTCTTATAGTGTTTTTTTTTTATTTTTGAATTTCCACACTAAAAGTAGTTTCCATAAACACACAAACGATACAGCAAATAAAATAGATACAAATGTCCATCCAATGTTGAAAATGTGTTAAAATTAACAGGATATGAGATGTTATGGGTTAACAAGCTGCATCATGATGTAAAAATAACAATAAAATATCAAATGTGGCATTGATAAAGGCTTCTACAACTATACATCACTGCACACACACACACACATTATATACACACATACACACAATGTTAATGTTCATGGTATACAGATTTTTATATAGTCACTGCACCTTTAATCTTTGGTACTTTTATTTCATGATTTCCTCACTAATATACATTGCTATCAGATGAAATAGTTTTTTGGTATGAATCAATAGAATAGCTGAATAATTAAACAAATTTCTCTCTCTCTGTCTCTGAATGTCTCTCTCTCTCTTTGTCTTTCTCTCGTCTGCCCTCCTCTCTCCATCTGTCTGTCTTTATAAGATAAAGACAACAAAATAAGATGAATAAATCTAAACTATATTATCATTGTCATATATTAAACTCTTACTATCACTATATTACACTACAATAGCCTATTTGTAATAATCTACTATCTAACTAACACTAACACATCCGATCTCCCTCTCGTCCTGTCTCTCTCAGGCCGTTCAGCCTCAGTCTGTTCAGCACCAGACCGGCCGTCATCCACTGACCTCACAGCTTCACGCTGAGTCCACCAGCTCCCTGCTAACATGCCGTGGGCGTGTAGGCCTTAAACACGACTGAGGTTTCCACCGTCTTGTCCGAGCTCAAAGAGTTCATGAAACTCAAAGAGTTCATGAAACACCTATCAGGTGAAAATCACAAATCTGCACAGTTTCCTCCCAGATGAATAATTAATGAATCATTCATTACAAAACCATTAATAAGGTTTTAAAGCATAATGAAAGTGCCATTTTTGAGTGCATTGGAACTCTGTAGTGTTGTTATGTTTGTACCGAGGCTTTTGTTGCAGTGTCACCCCCAGTTTTCCAACATTTGTGTGTTTTGGAATTGTCAGATACTCAGACTCACCTATTTCTTTTTTTTATTACATTTAGTAACATGGTTATAGTGATATTGTGTATATTCACTCTGGCAAACATGAAATAGATTTATTTGACTTTTAGAATTGGATTTATAAAGCAATAGGGACTTTGGGGCACTTTTATCTCAATGTGCTTAATAATGCTGCTGTAACCACGTCTCACTAATCATCACAGGACATGATTTTGGTGTCTGTCACGTTCTGTCATATATTGCTTTAGGTAACAGATGCAATGAAAATGGTATGAATAGGTATCAACCCATTAATGTCCTTTACAGCACTTAATTGCAGAGCTAAGCTAAAATTTATTGACACTTTTCAAATTGATTGAAGTATGAAGACACATCACATGATCACATGGTCAAAGAACCGGTTTGCGCGCGTGTGTGTGTGTGTGTGTGTGTGTTAGTGGTTAAGACAGTTCAAAAATGAACAAAGCTCATTAGTTCATCAGAATGCAGTCTTACCCATAAACCCATTGACGTATTTAAACCTGGTGGAAACTAAATGTGGAAATTATCATTATTTCCCCCTATAATTTAATTGGAAAATATGTTTTGTAATTGATTGTTATCTAAATCTGTCTGGCCATTAATTGTATTAAATGTTTTGAACATGTGACTATTTTTTGTGTGAAATTAGCACCATGTTGATCAAACTCTTGTGTAAGTCTGATACTAAGCAAGTTGAATAATGTTCAACTTATTTTAACACATTATTTTAAAATTTTTTTGCATTTTAAAGAAAAATAACAGAAAAAATCTGTCTATCTAATCATGCTAAACATACTTTTCTGTAACATATTAATGACATTCTAGGACTTGGCTGTGTAATGGGTTTAATTTGTAGCCAGATTAACCGTTGAAATAACAGTAAATAGTATTTCAACACAGAATTCAAGGCTTTGCTGTATGAGTCTCAACACAGAAAAGTTTTAAAATCAAGTGAGCAAGATGTTTTCCAGTTGTTTCCTTTCCTGTATCATCATTGTTCAAAAAAGTAAAAATCATTGAGTAGAGTGAAAACAAAGCCATGACTCAACTGCACTTTATTTTTAGCACCTTAAGATACCTACATGTCTTGAAAAATGTATATATTTATTAAATCATTGCTGAATGTTGTTTTGAGTCAGTAAGGAATACTGAATATGAACTGCTCATATATAAAATCAGTTCTATCAAACAAATCATTAATCACAGATGCTTTTAGTTTCCAAACAATAAATTTGGCAACTAATATGTCATTTATAAAGGGAATGATTTCAGTGTGTGTGTTGAACATTTTTCTGCTTTCTGAACAAATGCATTGAGAATATTTGTTCACCATGTTTTTGTTTCACTAATCTTTCTATGCAAATGATGTGCTGTCAGTGTTATGAAACATGTGAATCTGCTCATGAATCATCTGTGAGTGTCACTGCTGGTTTTTATGAATCGTCTGAATTAAGAACTGATCATGACGGTGATTGTCTTTAGTGTTGCTGCAGAGATTACTATTTTTTAAATGAATAAAGGCTGCTGGAAATAAAAAATAAAAAAATGATTCATATGGCCATTAATTAAACACACATAGCAGTAAAATTAACACATGTGGGGGTTTTACGCTTCCTTTTTCAAGTCTTACAGTATTTTCATTTTCATACTAAAAGAATGTAGATATCTGGAAGTCCTGCTACTCTTCCGTACTTCCTGATGTTGAAGATAGTTCTTTAAGACTCTAGATGCTGCAGAACACATTTGGGACGCCTCAACAACAGTCTAAATATCTGAAGTATCTATTTGCACAGCATTGTATCTGTTTATGTATATTTGTGTAAAACTATGTTATTATATTGCAGAGCGAATGATTCCTTCAAGAATATCCACCTGAAAGAGAAGATCGAGAGATTCAAATCTGTCATGGGAAGCTTCTGAACTGAATATTAAATTCCTCACAGCTAATGCTATCTTATAAAATCTCATCAGTCGTACATTGAATCGATTCGCCACCAATTACTCTTTTTTTTTTTACCTGGTTACCTTCTCCCAAACTGAGGTTCTTGAGCTGGAAGACGGTCACTTGTCCATCACTGTCCCCTACCAGGACACAGTCAGTCTGCGTGGCAAACAACAGGGACTTCATCTCCACACCGGGGGCGGCAGGCTGCACAATAACGGGGTCCAGGCTATAAGACACAGGACCCATCAGAGTCAAACAGGGAAACTAAGGCCCCAACTACATGAATCTTTTTTTTTGATTATCCACACACTGTTCTATTCAAGGGCGACACGGTGGAGCAGTGGGTAGCACTGTTGCCTCACAGCAAGAAGGTCGCAGGTTCAAGACCGCCTTGGGGCCTGGGTCTGGGACCTTTCTGTGTGGAGTTTGCATGTTCTCCCCGTGTCTGCGTGGGTTTTCACCGGGTACTCCGGCTTCCTCCCACAATACAAAACATGCTCAGGTTAATTGGCAAATCTAAATTGCCTATAGGTGTGAGTGTGTGTGTGAATGGTGTGTGAATGGTGTGTGTGCCCCACGATTGGCTGGCGACCATCTGGGGTGTATCCCTGCCTCTCGCCATAAATGCGCTGGGATAGGCTCCAGCAGACCCCTGCGACCCTGAAAAGGAATAAGCGGGATAGAAAATGGATGGATGGATGGATGTTCTATTCAATTTGGCCTCCAAACTCACGCCAACACGGCACAAGA
This sequence comes from Eupleurogrammus muticus, assembly GCA_036785175.1. Taxonomy (NCBI): domain Eukaryota; kingdom Metazoa; phylum Chordata; class Actinopteri; order Scombriformes; family Trichiuridae; genus Eupleurogrammus; species Eupleurogrammus muticus. Next base: position 10,397,097 of record JAYKQN010000014.1, on the reverse strand, counting down.
TTTGCCAAACTGCAAAGAATCACAAATATCAGATGGAGTAGATTAGTGTGTCAACCCCCATCTGGATGTTTTCTGTTTGTATTTAATACCCCAATACCCGTCACACTTGCACATTCTATTCAAAACAACTGTGATGATAGCGGACATGTTATTTCAATCTAATATTACTGCATGAGGCCAAGGTAGTCTGCAGCCTGGAATTTGCTGACTTGATGCTGCACTGTTTAATGTCGTGAAATTTTAAATTTCGCTTATCGGCCACTACTGGCCTGGCAGGGTATCACAGGTGTTTAGGCAGATCCTAATTATGAGCTCTCCATGTGTAGTCTATGATATCTGCCGGATCAGATTTGCATGTGGAAGGAGATTTTTTTTTCCCAGGCAGTCAAAAATACGTGTTAAAAGAAAAACTGACTCACATGCTGGAATTCAGGTCCCAGATCTCCAGCTGGGCCTCGTTAACGGCTCCGAACACGGTGGCCCACTTCGGGGACCACCTGACGCCGCACACGGCCCTCTGGTTGGAGGCGAGGCCCAACACGGGGCTGAGCTGGCCCTGCTTCCACAGCTGAATGGTCCAGTCCGAGGAGCAGCTCAGGAACACGTCCGGACTGAGGGGACACCACGCCACGCACTCGACAGGACACTGGGGGAGAGAGACGGCGTTACAGACACAAACACACATTAGCAACTAGAGCCGCAACGACTGATTAACTGTCAACTCATATTATTCACCAACTATTTTGATAGACAATTTATCCATTTCTTAAGAAGAAAACATCTAAATTATAATAAATAAATTGCTTTCAGCTTCTCAAATCTTATTGTTTTCTGGTTTCTTTACTTCTACTATAGTGAACTGATGATCTTTGGGCCGAGGACTGTTTGTCTGGACAAAAAAAAGACACTTTAGAATGCATCATCAGTTTTGGGAAACAGTGATTAACAAATTTTCCCCATTTTATTACCTAATAACTAATTAATTATTTCAATACTCCAAAGATTAATTAAGTATGAAAATATTCTTTGGTTGCATCTTTATTAGCAACAAATATTATAAAAAGAATATTCCTCGAACACAAGAAATATAATACATTGACATGACAAAGCAGTACTGACCTCCACTTTATTTAAACTTGCTCTATCGAACAAATTAATGTGACAGAACAGCTCATTCATCCATCAGTGCATTTACACAGGCGTTTCATACTATGTGACTTACAAAGTGCTTCTTGTAGGTCTCCAGAAACTGTTGACTGTTAGAACAGGAGCATTTGTGGATGAGACCTTCCCACGTGCCAACCAGGTAGATGCTGGAGTCCTGGAGGAACAGATGAATATATAAGAGAAGTGGGATGTGTAACGACGTCGACAAAAACCCTTCCCATTTGGGAAAACAAATATGGAAGAATACAAAAACATAATGAAAAACAGCCACCACCATATCCCTTAAAATGGTCTGTTGATAAGTGTTTTTCCAGAGCTGCGAACAACTTACTGTTGGATGAAAGTCGAAACACAGAGCAGAGGTGAACGCTGACAGAACACTTTCTGCATTGTTTTCTGTCTTGGTCCCTCCCTTCTTCTTAGTGTTACGCATCCTCTTCAGCTTCATCAGGTCTGTGGGGGAAAAATATTTCTGAAAATTGCTTAATACACACAATGTGTGGGTTTCTCTCCCACACACAGGATTTTATGAATGAATTTAAGCATTATTTTGCTTATGTCTTCTGTGACATCATGAAAGGCTGTGTCCTGGAGGGGTGCTACATTCCCAGGTATGACTCCATCTGATGGGGGAGGCGGGAACTTCACCAGCCTTCTCAGCACAGGTGTGACTGCTGATTGGCTGAGAGCTCGCATATAGTTTGGTCTCAGTGACCCTGAGACGGAAAGGATTCTCACTGGAAAGACTTGTTTGATAAAGAGACTTATTATGGGCTATGATTTCCGTTTTGTTTTATAAAGAAGCCTGATTTAAGCCTTTTTGAATCCCTACCTGCATTGTGTTAATTCCCCTCACACAATAAAGAGGCAGGTCTTCCTGCTGGAGACCTGCCTCTCATGATATAACACTTCTTTATCTGTGTCTCAACC